>PVJA010003657.1:0-93039 GCA_004027025.1 Myocastor coypus
TTTAAGAATTTTTTATTTTATTTATTTTTTCTTGTTTCAGAACCTTTATTTGTTTATTCACTCATTTTCATGGCTGGCTCAGCCCGCCCTGAGGGCAGGGCTGGCACAGCATGTGGTGCCTGGGATTGAACTGCGGTCCCTGAAGCCGCCCAAGCTTTCCCAAGCAGGCGCTTTAGACCACTGAGCCATCCCACCGTGCTCTTAAATCAAGTTGTCCCGGAAAGCTTCCCTAAATATGCCCTGTGTTCCTCCTTAAAACCCAGATAATCAGAGTAGCCCGTGATCACCACCATGGCCCACTCTGCTAGGGCCCTGGATCCCAGGCCATTTTATATCCCCTCTTCGAGGACCTTGCAGCTTTGCAGGGGTGCTAAAGCCTGCCAGGGTAAGAAATGTGCTCCTGCTCTTTGCCTTGTTCCTCATATCCCCTTTCCTGCCTCGTTTAGTTTTTTAACTAAAAAATAAGTTATTGGGATTTTCTTATTATTTTCTTCTTGTAAAAACAGTCATTGTAGACTACTTAGAAAATGTAGATTAGCAAAATGGGAAACAAACACCTGATAATCTTTCTGTGCAACAAAGGTTGATATTATCTTGGCACAGTCCCTTCTGGGCCTGTTCTGTTTGTTGGACTCTATATGCAACATATTGGAAACAGGGATGTAGCTTTCGTACATACTGTTTTGTACTGCACAGATATCCAGCCTGGACATTGTCCTTGGCTTGTGACCAGTGGATCTCCCTAGCAAATGCCCAGCTGTGTCTTCCAAGACCAAACCTTGACTCTGGTATACTCCTACCCTGAACTGGAAGCCATACTCTTGACTCTGCCCAGCTGAAATACTCCTACCAACTATAAAGAAAGAGTTGATGGAGCTGGGGAGATAGCTCCGAGGCACAAGTGCCTGCTGGGCAAGTGCAAGGTCGTGAGTTTGAACCCCGGTCCCACAAAAAAAAAAAAAAAAAAAAAAGAAAGAGTTGGGGAGTGAATGGGGTATCATACAGGGCCTACCCTGCTCTTTGCATGAGCCATTTTAATGAAGAGGCAAGAATGATGTAAAAAACAAAACAAAACATTTATTTTTGAGGCAAGAATGATTTTAATGATTTTTTAAAAATTTATTTACTTGGTAGAGTATTGTTATGCAGCTTGGACTCATACTGATCCTCTTGTCTCAGCCTCCCCAGCACTGGGATTACAGATGTGTACCACCATGCTCGGTTTTAGTGGCCAGTATGGTGTGCCCAGGGTTCTGGGGCCTGCATGGCATGTGGTACTAAGGATCGAACCCAGGTCCTTGTGCTTGCCAGGCAGGCTCTAAGACTGCTGAGCTATCTCCAAGAATGATTTTATAATGCTCAATTGTAACTTCCCTCTCCCTTAGAAAAATGTAAAAATACAACTGGAATGGTGGCACACACTTGTAATTTTGGTACTCAGGAGGCTGAGGCAGGAGGATCACCAGGAGTTTGAGGCCACCCTTGGCTACATAATAAGTTGCAGTAGTCCAGCCTGAACTGTGTAGCAAAATTATCTCAGAAAAAGAAAAGGGAGAGAAAAAAACCAAAGGAAGAAAGATGGACCATCCTGGAGCAGCGACCTTTTGGGATTCTCCAGAGCCTGTGAATGGGATGTTTTGTGAAATGATTTCAAACAACCTTCCCCTAGGATCCTGTTTACACTATCCCCTCCCCCCCCCTTTTTTTTTTTTTTTGGCAAAGTCTTCCTGGAACAAGGAAAGGCTGCTTTCTGCCCATTTCCTGTCCTAATAGTTTCACATTTCACATCAGTGGAGGGGACGCTAATGACAGTTTACTGCATCTGGTACTGAATTAAAATAAACATGGGTTGCTCTGCTCAGCCTTTGCCCCCAAGGAGATTGTCACTGCAGGGTTGGCTCCTGCTCTGCTGGATGGATGGAAATGGAAGGCAGATGGAGGGAGGGCCCCCACAGGTTCAGGCCAAGCCGGGTGACTTTACTAAACATGCTAGAAGAAATGCTTGGGTTGCCTGCAGTAGTGCAAAAGGGAGGTGCAGTTGTGAAGACTACATGCCACCGGGCAGAAAAAATGTCATAGGTCTTGTGGGGCTTTATGTTCTACCTTCCTGCCACCTGTCTATGTTTTAAAGACTACTTGGATTTCAGAGATCTATGATATATCTTTGCTTTTGCTTCTAGTTTGCTGTGTGATCTTGGTCAAGAGATCCATTTTCTTTGAGCACTAATTGGCTCATCCATTAATTAGTGATCTTGACTCAAAAATCTTCAATGAAACTTTATTTACAAAAACAGATTAGTGGGGTCAGATGGGCCAGAATTTGTCTTCATTTGCTCTGTGCATGAGGAAGCACAAGGCCCAAGGTCTGTGCCTGATCTGCCCCTCATGCTTTGTCTAGGCCTCATTATCCCACCTGTCAGATGAGGAAGTTTGTCATCTACATTTGCCAAATTGTGCTGTCTGAATCAGTAGTTCTGTGAAGTCTACAATAAGAGACACTGACCTAAATAGGATTCTTTGCTGCAGAACTTCTCAGGGTTTTTAGTTTGTGGTTATGCCTTCTGACTTCCCTACAGGAGATGCAGCATTTGGCAGTGGAAACCTTTTCTTCTAACACTGATCCTTTGTGCTGCTCTGTGCCATTTAGTACAGCTTGGAAAATTCTCTACAGCTCCCATAGCCTCAGTTTCCTTCCTTATAGAAAAGAGCTTATGATGGCACCTGCCTCCTAGAAGGTTAAATAAGGTAATGCCTGGAAACAGGCCTGGAGCACGCCTGGCACAGAGTAAGTGCTCAGTAAATGCTGGTAGCTATTATTTATAACAAGTTCCTTCCTTTCTATCTCTGACATTCTGTGCTTCCAACTGCAGCATGTAATTAAACTGCAAAGCATCTGGCTTCCCAAGTAGAAAGAACAAGTCTGAAGGAAGAAGGAAGAGAAAGATCCTTCTGGGCTGCCCATTTGTGTACTAGCCTTGTTGCCAGCAGTCACGACGGGGGAGTGTAGCAAGATGCCAACCTCTAATGACAGGGCGTAGGAAGCGGGTGGTTCTGTGTTTAGCTCCAACACCGTGGGGGAATGTCTGAGGTGGCAGAGGCAAGTGGTAGTCGGTGCTGCTTTACAGTTGCTGTGGTTCTGGGTGTCCTTTAAGAGTCACCCAGGTCACCCAATATGTGTTGGAGGCCTTGTCACCAGGGTGCCAGTGGATGCTTTAAGAGGTGGGGCCCAGTAGGAGACCCATGGTTCCTGGGGAGCACCCCAGGCAGGGCTCACTGGGTAGTTCCTGTGAGTGTGATTATTAAAGGGGCAAGCCTGATACCTCTGCCCTCTGCTTCCTCTTCAGTGGTGTATTTCTTTGCTCCTATGCAGATGTTCCCACCAGGACAGGACACCATCTGCAGTCCTCCCCTGAGGCCAAACAATGACCCTGCTCGCCTTGCTGACCTTAAATTTTGAAATGCCAAAGCTATGAACTAAACTGTAGCTTTACCTTAGCCTACCTTGGTATTTTGCTATAATGAAAAAAATCTAATTAATTTAGTAGTTGAGCAATAAAGCCTGTCGTGAACATGGTGATCCCCAGCTACTGTCAGGTTTGTCAGGTTTATGACATGCTGGGGGAACAGTGTCAAGGAGAGCTAAATTAGAAAAGATAAGGCAGACAGATGAGTGAGAAGGGCAGGACCAGAAGGCTCAGGAGGAGCAGCATTTGCAGCGACTGTGGTTTCAGGAAACAGTGGGAGGCAGTGAGAAAGAGAATCAGAAGAGAAGGCTGAGGAAGGAGGAGACACCAGAACGCTCAAGACTTTCTCTAAGTCAAGAGAGGCAGCACAAATCAATCTGACAGTTACATTCTCCCAGATTAAAACGAAAACAACTTTTCTGAATTTTTCAGTTTCTCAATGAGCGTGTATAGATTACTTAATAAGAAGAAAAGTTTTTTCTTTGAAAATGAAATGACTGTGGTCACCTTTGCCATCCCATGGAGGATGGTGTAGTCTGGCATCCAGGAGGCCAGTTAGGAGGCTACCACAATTGACAAGGCAAAATATAACAGTAGCACTGTCATTCTTAGGGCTTTACCCCAAAGGACAGACAACACATACATAGTGCTCAGCAGACTGTGTCCCACATGTTCACGACAGCATTGTTCACTACAGCTAAACAGTGGCAACAGCTCACATGTCCATTGGTGGATGAGTGGATAACCGCGTTGCCCAGCCTGCAACATGGCAGAACCTCAAAAGCAGATGCTAAATGCAAAATCCAGACAGAGAAAGTCACAGACTGCATGATGTCATTTATGGAAAATATCTAGAATAGGTAAAGCGTAGAAGCAGAATGCTGACTGGTGGATGCTGGAGGCTGGAAGAGAGGCAAATGGGAGCAGTTAGTTTTTAGGATGCTTCTTTTTGGAGTATGTTTTAGAACCAGGTGGAAGTAGTAATTGTACAATGTTGTGAATGGCCTGACTACTACTGATATGTTCATTTAAAAATGCTTAAGTTTATATTATGTGAACTTCACCTCCATTAAAAGGAAGAAAAGATAATGAAGGACAGCCAGATAGCCCAGTGGACTAAAAGCACTTACTTAGGCAGGTGCAGGGACTGGGGCTCCATTCCTTGGCATGCTGTGCCTGTCCTGCCCTCAGGGCATGCTGAGATGGTGACTGAGACTGGGCATGGTGGTGCACGCCTATAATCCCAGCTCTTGGGAGGCTGTAAACAGGTGGATCACTATGAGTCCAATCTGTGTAGTGAGATGGTGCAGACCTTGTACTATATACACACACACACACAAAAAGAAAAGGTAATGATGAAGTTGAATGAAGACAATGAAATGAAGGCCATGAAAGTGGAAATGGGAAGGGACAGGAAACTCTGGAATCAGGCACTGCTCAGACCTAAGGGTACTGTGGGCACAGCGTGTGGATGAATGGGAAGAGTGGCTGGGTTGAGAAGGATCCTGGGGAACAGGATTGAGTGCCGTGAGTCTGGAGTGCCCATGGGACATACACATAAGTGTCAGACAGAGAGTTGGAAGAGTGGATGGGAAACTTAGAAGAGGGAAGAGAGAAGGTTGGAGATTATCCGCCTCCAGTCACTAAAGTGTGCAAGTCCAGTTAAGTGCTGGGGAACTGTGGTGAGTGGAACAGTCTCCGCCCGCCAGGGGCCCAGTCTAGAGAAGACAGAGAAACTTGGTGGTGATGAGTCAGGGAGGAGATGTCAGGGTGTGAGAAGACTGTAAGTGGTGTCACTGCCAGCAGGTCCCACAAGGCAAGGGTATGGCAGGCTCTAAGTGGGACTGGCTCAAGTTGAGCAAGGTTCCCTTCAGTCTTTTTCCTTTTTTTTTTTTTTTTTAATTTTTATTTATTATTTTTTTTTCTTGTTTCAGAACTTTTGTTAGTTTATTTAATTTTATGGCTGGCTCAGCCCACCCCGAGGGCAGGGCTGGCACAGCATGTGGTGCCGGGGGATCGAACCATGGTCCCTGAAGCCGCCCAAGCTTTCCCAAGCAGGTGCTTTAGGCCACTGAGCCATCCCGCCAGGCCCTCCCTTCAGTCTTGTAAAGACATCTTGCTCTGGAGAAGTTGGACACTTCTTGCTAAACATCACCTATTTTCTTGTGAGGAACTGCTCTTCCCCATTGCATCCGGTTATAGGAGGCTATCAATCCCTGTCCCCTGCCCTAGACATGAAGGGAAACAAGCTGTAGCTATGCCAGTCTCAAAGTCTTCAGCCTGGCCTCAGTGTTTGATGCAGATATGGGTATGTGTCCTGCTGTAGACTATTAGGTGCCCTCAGAGGAACTGTGACTCTATTCATGCCCTTATACCATCTCTCCTACACTGACTCTCACTTGGGCCTGTGACTTGACCTGACCAACGGGACAACCACAAAGGTAATACGAATAGAGGTTTAGGAAATGCTTGTCCATTGGGACTGGTCTACCTAGAAAACTCATCCTGCACAGAAAATTTTAAAAGGCCCAGGTCCTTTGCTCCTGCAATTCCACTCCCAGGCTGTTTTCCTATTGCAGTTATTTTCTGTGCTCCTTATGGAAAACCAGGATTTCATAGCCATATTTTTTGGCTTTTGAAAACTGAAGCCATCATGTACAATCTCAAATTGGATTTCTGAATATTGTATATATGAATTTGTAAAATTTCTTTACGCTAACAAAATGGCCTTTTAACCTGTTGCTTCATGAGTTTTATAGCCTCACAAAGGGAAGGGAAGGGAGCATATAAGGAATTAAGGGAAAATATTTTAAAAAAGGAATTAAGGGGCTGGGGAGATAGCTCAGCAGTATAAGCACTTTCCTGGCAAGTGCAAGGCCCCAGGTTCCGATCCCCAGTACCACATGCTGTGCTGGCCACTGAAACTGGGTGTGCTGGTGTATCCCTGTAATTCCAGCTGGGGTGACTGAGACAGGAAGATCACTGTAAGTCCAAGCTGCATAGTGAGATCCTATACTAAATAACTAAAAAGATTAAAAAAAATTTTAAATGTCATACAGGGTCTGTAGGGTCTCACTACACAGATTGGACTCATAGTGATCCTCCTGTTTTCAGCCTCCGCAAGCACTGGGATTACAGATGCGTTTCACCATACTCAGTCTCAGTTGCCATCTGAGCATGCCCCAGGGGCAGGGCTGGAACCAGCATGCCAGGGATTGAATTCCAGTCCCTGCCTAAGCAGGCACTTCAGTCTGCTGAGCTATCTGGCCAGCCCAAAAAAGATTTTAAAAAAGAACTAAGATGTACAATGTAGTGTATCAGTTCCCTACAACAAATACAATCATTATGTACTGTAAACATGTAATAATAAGTGTAAAAAATTTGAAATATATACATATTATTGATAGAAGGATCATACTTCTAAAAAGAAACAATATAAAACTACTGTCACAAGAAAATGATCATTTCATTCTCAAAGGTTTAACATCAAGAAAGACTTTACATTGTCTAATGGATCAGCCAGGAAACTCTGGGTATGGGGCTAGATGTGGCTACCACTTGTTTTTACAAATAAAATTTTATTGTAGCACAGCCAGGTTCAGTCACTTATGAGCTGTCCGCGATTGCTTTGTGCCACAGAGGTCTTACGGCTTGCAAAAGATAAAATGTGTACAACCTTTTACAAAAAAAAAAAAAAAAAAAGGTGCCATCTCTTGTTTTTATAACAATATGAAAATTAGAATTGACCTAAATCCCCTAAAGGCAGACTGATCCAGTTACAACATATCCCTCCAGTGAATGACATGTATGGCCCCTAATGGAAAGGCTGCTGTGTCAGGGTAGCTCTCAGACTCTGCTGCACACCCAACTGCCTGGGAACTCTCTTGCACATCAGAACTGCCTGGGAACTCTCTTAACAATCCCTGACTGCAGCCCCACCAAAGATAATTAAATTTGACTTTGGGAGTGGAACCCAGGATCAATATTTTTTAAACTTCCTCAGTGAATTCTAAAGTCAGGCTACTGCTGTATATTTATACAGATGGCATGGCCATCTATGCAATGCTATAGAGTAAAGAAAGACAAATTTTCATATAGACAGACAGACACCCTCCCACAGGACCAATAAATGCAGAATCACTGTTGGTTGAGACTATGAAAGATTTTAATTTTACTTCCTTTTGCTTATTTGTATTTTCTGTATATTCTACAATGAACAATATATCTTGTAACAAGTGCAAAAAAGATCAAGTAATCAGTAGCTTAAAAACTCATTTTTGCTTTGCAAAAATATAGAGAAAAACACATAATCAAAGATACCCAGGTTATCAGCATGCATACTACAGCTGTGTATAGCAGGTTCCAGCCTCATGGAGAGCCTGGGGGCATTTCAGTGAGACAGGCACTGCAGCCTCTAAGCCTTGAGCTGTTAAAAGGAATGAATCTGTCCTGCAGTATAGTTACAGACCAGTTATTCAGGAGGCTGAAGCAGGAAAACAAAGTTTAAGCCCACCTTGGATAACTTAGTGAGGCCCTTTCTTGAATAAAAATGAAAATAAAAAGGGTTGGGGAGGTATCTCACAGAGAGTTTGCCTAGAACAGAGTGAGTTTCCTCACATTCACCTTGCAGGATTAAATAGATTCCCCGCATGAGCCTAGATACTTTTATTCATGCTTGTACTTGCTTCACAGTATGTTCAAAGAGCATGCAAAGGGCAGAAGAGGTTGTGAAGGGCACCACCTCAGAACTATTGGTTTCTCCAGAGCCCAGAACAGGAGGGGCTGCCTCTCTGAGGCATCTCATCTAGAAGGTCAAAATGCACAATCCCAGTGGGTGGGTCCTGAGGGAAAGGGGAGAAATTGCTATATGACCACACCCACCTATGGGTCACAGCCAAGAACTATGTGCTCCTCAGAACCTTGACCTTGTTTTGACATGTACAGACGTTTGTGCACACCCTGGGCCTGCATCTTGGTCTTGTCTTATGCTTAGGATGCCATTTGAGTTGGGCAGCTTTTGATAGACTTCTGTGAGTACAAATGAATGAAGTCCCTGGATTGCTACATGTTATCTTCCCTTCAGTTCCTTCTTCCTGACTCTGGTCCACCTGCCCTTCAAATACTATCATTGATAAAGTGTTATCCTTAGCACAAATCTCACACATTGCAAATTCTCAAGAAATGTAATGGAGTAAGGGGGTGAGAAGCAGACCTCTTTCTTGGACCATTTTGTGGGCTTAACCCTCCCTGGAAAAGTTACAAGCTTTTTCTCCAGAAAGCTAAACTAAAATACCTACCATCTGTTACCAATGCCCACTAGTTTAACACATGAAATAAAGAAAAGAGAAAAAAATACAATTATTCTTAAGAGAGTACTCTACAGAGTAGTAGCTAAGCCCACAGGCTGTTGTCAAATGTGGATTCAAATTCTTCCACTGCCTCTGTCATGATTTGAGGTTTTGTAAAGGAAACAATTTGTAATATTATTTTATAACAAATCACCCAAAGAATCATATATGGGGAGTGCAGGAAATCTGCCTGCACTAAAGACCAAGAATCTACCTGAGCGCCTGGATCCTAATATCCTGCACAAGTCCAGCAGAGACCCTAGATCCATAACAATGCCTCCCACAAGTCCAACTGGAGGCCTAGAGCCCATGACAAAGTCTCATGCAGGCTCATTTTCGCAGATTTGTGCTACAAAGGCCCAAAGGTCAGTGATGGAAGCTAGAAAGTCTGTGCCAGTGGGATGAAGGATCTGTGCCAGCAGGCTGAGGGATCTGCACTGGAGCCAGGAACTGACACTCAAGGTAAGCACCAGAGCTCCCCTCAAAAGTACCATAGTCACCCTCAGCAACAGTAAGGTCCTGACCTCCTCCAGTGATAAAGAAAGCTTAGTTCCCATCGGGAATGTGACATGCTTCTCCACAAGGCTGAGCAGTGCACCATCTTCCCCTCTAGAGCCAGAAAGCGATGTTGAAGGTGAGGAACAGAGCTCCTCCAGTATGAACTGTAGCCATTCTTAGTGACAATAAGGCCCTGAGATCCTCTTCTGACAAAAACAACTAAGTTCTTCGTGAAAACCAGGATGACAAGGTCAGCCAGCAGAATAGCCCAAGAGAACCAGTAGCTCCCCTAACAGCTCCAACAGCTTCTCCAAACAGCATCCGTAACAGTGCACCCACAGCTTCTCCTATTCTGCATCTTATGCTGCTGGCACCAATCCTGAAGTGGGCCCCCCAATACCCAGCCCCATGCTAGTTCAATCCAGCTGGGTGTAACAAGTTAACCACCAGTTAGAATTCCACTGCAGCCTATCAGCTCTGTAACTTTGGACAAATTGTTAAACCTTTGTGCAAGTAATTTTACAAAAATGTAGTGAAAGTGAAACAATCCCATGTCTAGCACTTAGTGTCATGTCCTCTCCCACGTGGCAGAGTTCAGTCAATGTTAACAATAACTCTTACTGGGCAGCTTCCATTGTAGCATCCCAAGCAAGGATGCCTCACCTCACCATCCTCCATCCTCATTGCCTCCATTAAATCTCTTTTCCCTCCCCCTTAGGGAAAAAACAACAAACAAACAAACAAAAAACCTTTCCAGTGTAGTATTTTTTTTTTTAACCTTTAAAAAAATATTTATTTGGCCCAGGGTCTCACTACATAGTTTGGACTCATAGTGATCCTCCTGTCTCAGCCTCCTCAGCACTGGTATTGCATGTATGCATCACCATGCCTGGTTTTTGTGGCCATGCATGGTACTACTGGGGACTGAACCTAGGTCCTTATGCTCATCAGACAGATGCTTAGACCACTGAGCTATCTCCTCAGTCTCTGTAAGCCTGTGATGTTGCAGCATGCAATGCTGAAAATTGTCCTGCTACATAAACATGGGCTTCAGGCAAGGTGTGTGTGTTGCTAAATATGCTCTGAGATTTACAACCTTATATGCATCTTCTGAGACTCCACATAAGCTCTTGAGTAATAGATTTGGAGTTATGACTTCTACCTAGCTGGAGTCAAGACATCCATTTAGAAGGATCTGAAAGTACCGGGAGGGCCGGCCAAAAAGCTCAGCAGATTAAAGCTCCTGCAAGCAGGTGTAGGGGCCCAGTGGCACGTGCCTATAAGCCCAGCTCTTCGTACACTTCGAGTACAATCTAGTAGTGAGACTCTGAACACTCTGTAGGCCCTTCCTAGAAAGAAAGAAAGAAAGAAAGAGAAAGAAGGAAGGAAGGAAGAAAGAAAGAAAAAGAAAGAACGAAAGAGAAAGAAAGAAAGAAAGAAAGAAAAGAAAAGAAAAGAAAAGAAAAGAAAAGAAAAGAAAGAAAGAATACAGGGGGGTTTCTGGTAGAGACCAACATAAGGTGGAGTTAGAAGCAAAGAGACCACGGTCCAAATCCCAGCTCAAAGTATAAAGAGTGTTTAAACCCACCTCTTCACAGGTTAGGGACCCAAGTGGACCAAATTCTTAGCATTGAAGTGCCCCTCAACCCTCATTTCTTATACACGGTCCACTTCTTCCCTCTAGCGGTCACTGGATAAATTGCAAAGCACAATTTATCTTGGCAAGAAGACCAGGAAGTGGAAGCAACCTTTTCTCAGACTGCCTGGTGCTGGTGTTGTTAACCACACTTGACCCAAAATTCCCTTTCCACAAAATACATTTTATGTAACTATAGTAATTTTAAGATATTTCAACAACTTTTTCAGGTTTTGATACATAATGCATAGCAATATCCATAGAGCACAGTTTTATAATATTGACATATGTATATGCCTGACGTTATTATCATAGTAAAGATAGTACACATACCCATGCCTGTCTCCAACGTGTCCTTATGCCCTTTGGTAATTCCTCTTTCTGCTCTTTCTTACTTCTCTATGTCCAAGGCACTATGCACCTGCTTTCTGGTATGTATAGATCAGTTTACACATTCTGATCATCTCTGTATAGAATCATACCATATGGTGTTACTCAATTTTCTGTTATTATGAAAGATACTAGATAGCATCAACTTACAAAGAGAAATGTCTTATTTCGCTCATAGTTTTTAAAATCATTTTTAAATTTTTTGGTTTTATTTCTAAAACAAAATCTTTAGACAAAAGCAAAAGTTCTAATCTGTATCATAATATAAGAATGACCAAGATATACCTCACAACAAAAATTATAGACAGAAAGAGTTCTCCAAGAAGAAACACATAAAAGCATGAAATTTTCTCTTCCCTCAATTAGTAGTATAAATAAAACAATTAGATATACATTAAAATAACTTTTTTTTAACTTTTTCTTTCCATTTTTATTTCTTTTGAGTTCTTATACTAGGGAGACTATACAATATTTACATATGTAGGTCTGGTTTATTTCACTTATGAGTATATGTTCAAGATATATCCACTAATATATTATGTCTTCCAGTTTATCATTCCTTAAAGCTGAGTAATATTCCATTGCATGAAAATACCACATCTTTTCAACCATTCTTCATTGCCTGTGGCCTCCTAGGCTTGGCCTCCAAACCCCCTGCCCACATTTAAAGTATCAGAGTAGCTTTCTCTGGATCACAAAAAGTTGCTATTTTGGGGAAAGTTTTACAGGATGTGTCATCCCACGTTTGAGGTACATAATGCTCCGATTTGTCCCAGGGACTCTGCACACAGACATAACATCTTTTCTGCCACTTTCTCCAGCCCTTCTTTCCCACCACACTTGCAAAAGCTCCATTTCTCCCTTCACTCTCCATTTAGTCAAATGTTCTTTCCCTTCCCTACACTCACTCCCCCTCCCCATTTCTTCTTCCTTTTCTCATTGGAAGAACTTCCTACTTTCTAGTAACTTTCCTCTCTTTTGCTCCTTATTTATCCGTTGGGCTCGAAGGTTGCCTATTGTTCAGAATTCCACCAATAACATAACACTGCTTCAAGAGGAAAAGGAGCCCTTCTGCTTTGTATGCTAGATTCCTTCTGAAGCTACTTATATGCTAGAAGAGCTCAAGAGACAGAAAAAAGCCCGAGTACCTCTTCCTTGGAGGAACTCCCAGCTTGGAAGCAAGAAAGCACATTCGCGTGGCAGACCCAAGAGCAGGGAAGAGGGCAGGCTAAGCAAGGTCCTTTTAACCCACCCCTTGGTGTTGTCCTCACTGCCCATTGGCTGGCTGTCTTGCCCCCAAACACCCATCACCTGAGCCCAGGGAGCAGGCTTTAACGCAAGGTCTATTTAGTAAGTGGAGTGAACCAAACCTCCTAGATGATACTCATCACCCTAGATATCTATTAATGGTGCCAACCTCCACCCTGCAAGTGTTCCACCTTGACAAGAGGCTCTCAATATACAGAAAAATATTTGTCCTTCTGTATTGAACACGACATGCCTTGCAGAAAGTATCGAATTGCCTGCAGCTGAGAGAAGACACGAGGAGCCCATGTTTGGAATTTCTCTGGCTCAGGTAAATGTACTGCAGCTGTGCGGGTGGCTCCTGACAGCCTGGCTGTTTTTGTCAGGTTTGAGCCATGCTGCAAGGAGCCATGCAGCACAGTGCAGTACATTTATCTGTGCTGGAGAAATTCCCACCATGGGCCCTGTGTGCCTCCTCACGTATCTTCTTGTATACCGAGGGCCTCTTGTCAAAGTGGGATGCATTCAGAGTGGTAGTCGGCACTATTCGAAGATACACCAGGCAATGGGTGTGAATCAGAAGCTCCTGGTCATGCCACTTACTAAATACACCTGAGATGAAAGCCCACTCCCTGGGCCCAGGTGATGGGTGTCTGGGGGTGAGACAGCCAGCTAATGGGCAGTGTGGGCAACACCAAGGTGTAGGTGCAAAGGACCCTGCCAGGCCTGGCTTCTTCCTTACTTGGGTCTGCTGGGCAAGTGTGCTCCCTTCTTTCTATGCTGGGAATTCCTAAGGAGAAGAAGTTGTAGGGCTTTTCTCTGTCTCTTGAGCTTTTAAGTAGCTGCAGAAGTAATCCAGCGCACACAGCAGAAGGGCTCCTTTTCCCCAAAAAAGAAAGGGCAGAGGTGGGGAAGGGGAGGGGAGGGAAAGAAGATTTGACTGAATAGGGATTGGAGGGAGAAATTGGGAATGAAGCTTTTGCAAGTGTGGACTGGAAGAGATGAAAACTGTTACTTCCTTATGCAGAGTGCCTGGGACAAATGCAAGTATTGTGTACCTCAAATGTGGGATAACACATTTTAAACTTTTTCAAGGGCCAAGATGGTTCAGTGGTCTAAAGTACCTGCTTAGGAAAACTTAGACAACCACAGAGACTGTGGTTAGACCCCCAACACCCCATGTCACGGTGAGAGGCCAAACTTGGCAGTAAAGGGCATGGGTTGCCAAGCAGTGATAACTTGGTAAACTTTGTCAAAGGGCTGGGTCAAGGGCCTTTTTCACCCCTCCTGTCTTGAGCGATTGGAGCGTCAGCTGGGGGGGGGTGCTTGAGCTAAGTCCCCAGCACCCTCTACGTCTCTTATTTCTGAGCTCAGCAGTTCTTTCCTGATCACTCATGGGATGAAAAGGGTGCTTGGAGTCCCTGGGGGTGACAACTGAAGCTAAGCTGCTTCTGAAACCCTGTGAACAACCCCAAGACTGCTTTGGCCAATCAGAACCTTTACACTTTATACTATCAAGGCTATATATGCTCATTAGGCTTAAAGAACCCATGTGGTGACCTTCCGGGTAGCCTGTCTCAGGAAGGCTTTCACAGTCAAGGATTTCCAGCTGCCCTTGGGAAGGAGTCTTATTAAGTAGAAGAAATTTCATGGTGGGACTGAAGGCCTTGAGGCCTCTGTTTCAAAACCAAGTACCCTGCGTTTTCCCCTGTGCAAGTTTTCCTGCTTTTCCTCCAGCAGAAGGGAGGGGGTGTGAGCCTGGTGGAGAGTCAGGGTTGGGAATACAGGATCAGGGTGTGATGTGTCAGTGTCACAACAGGAGTGTTCTGTACTACTGTGTGCAAGTGGAGAAGCAGGTTGGTGATGAAGGAAACCTGCTTGACCTGAGTTCTCTTCTCCTGCATAGCTAAATTTGGTGTAAGAAGCACCCCAAAAGGATGATGAAAAAGCCTATTTGATGCTTAACGAACCCAAGCTCATAACAGCTAAAGAGCATGTTACAGTTTGTGTTCACCTGTCTGCAGAGAACTGAGGAGGTTAGAGGGCTGAAGGCAGGTGTGGGGCATGTGGGGCATGTGGGCTTCTAGGGAGCTCCTGAGAGAGAGGGACAGAGTCACTGACCAATCTGAAGGAGGCTGTGGCTCTTGCCATGCCAAAGCCTGAAGTTGAGACATGGAATTGGCCAGTTTTAACGTCTGTTCATGGTTCCATGTGAGCAAGCTCATTCTGAAATCTTTGGGAATAAAAATGAAACTACCTAAGGTAACATTTAAGTAACTCAGGCTACTGAAAAACTGTTACCACACATGTGCAGAGCTCCACACTGCTAAGGAATGAAATCAAAGGCAAAAGTAGTTTTGGACAGTTTTTATTTGCTATTAGGAGGCTCACACCTGAGCTGAGAGGTTGGCTGCCTGGGTCCTCAATCTAGAATCACAGCTAAGCACAGAGCAAGAACTGTTTAGTGGTCACCTTTTGCAGGTGGCTCTGGATGTATGATGGCCAGTTAAGACCTTGGCCTTCTAATCTAGTGCAACATAGAGAAACTGAGGTAGCAGGGGGAGAAGTCATTGCAGAATTCTTTCAGAGCTCAGTTTAGTGGGGAGAGACTTCCCCTGGCTTTAAGAAGTAGTTGTATCCCATAGTGCTTGCGAAAGTTTATTCTCTAAAGTACCAGTTCACTGTCTAGGGTCATCCAACTATTCTTGTAGGACTTAATATAGGCCACATACTTACTAATAGCAATGAAAAAGTTTCCAGGCATTAATATTTGCATGAGGAAACACCCTGAAAACTTCATCCCCTCCTTACCAAATCTAAAGCCTGACATTCTAGGAGATTAGTCCCATTAAAACATTAGGTTGTGAAAATGAGAAACTAAGTCTTATTTACCAAGAAAGTGGGAACAACTTAATGCCATGCACCCATTTCTAACAATGCAGCTTTGATGTATGGAAGATAAAAACCCATTCGTCTTGGGAACCAAAAACTTGGTGACATTCCAAATGCAACTCCTGTGTAATTTTCATTTGTTATCATTTTAATTGTGTACAACAAGCAAAGCCCTGCAAGGCACACCTGTGAGGGTGAAGGAGAGGCAGCTATATTTATTGAAGGCCATGAACAGAGAAATGGTGCTGGGACAGCAAAGGCATGCTGCGTACCATGCAGATATATCAAGTTCTTGGGCTCAAGAGGGAGAGGAAGAAAGGGAGAGAGTGCATGTGCTTTGGTCAGGGTTTTTATAGCATTATCCTAATGTAATCATGTTTAAGTGAGCAGAGGAAAGTAAATTCCTCAGGAGTGTCATCTGTGCTTGGTGAATGTTGGGGGCGTGTCTCAAAGGCTGACCTTCAATCCCATCAAATTTTCCAGATTAGTGTCTCTCTCCTCCCAAGAGAAAAGTCCAAAATGGTGCAATAGAAAGTGACTGGTATACAAAGCCATTCTTCTGCTGACTTGTGGGAGTGATAGGATGAAAGGAACGGGTTCTGCCAGATGGCTAAAAGGTCAGGAAGGTGTTGGGGTCACTGGGGTGCATTTTGGTCACTGTGAATCCCATTTTGCTGGCAGCATGAGCAAAGGTGAAAACAAGTGCTGCTGTGGCTGTGGCCACAGCTGCAGAATAACTTCAATACTACTTAAGAATTGAAGAAAGGGATAGCCTAAGGCTTTTTGTAGCCTTTCCTGAGAAATCTGTATGTTGGGTGTGTGCTGCTGCCTGTGGGTCAGAGCGGGTACTTTTGCTAGTTTATTTTGGTGAAGATAAGCGCTAAGACAATGTTAAATATTTGAGGTAATGCCTTGATAATTATACCTTGCATCAAGAAATCATGTTCCTTTCTAACTTGTGAATTGATGGTTTCTAGCTTCTTGGATGGAAAGGTGCTGCTTCCTTATCACTGTCACTGAGTCTGAAGCTAGATCAAATGCTCCTTTGACCTGTTTGGTGATTTGAGGAACTGCAGTCATGAGGCTACATTAAAGGGGAATTGACCATGATTTCCATTGAGCCTTGTTTCCTTACGTAAGAGGGGAAACTTCTGACTGTACATAGCAAACCTGCCACATTTGCTCCTTACACCTGTGGCAGACATTACTAATCCATCATAGAACTTGGTCCAGGGAGCTGCACTGATGTGCAGCTCTCGATGTAGCATCCTTGACAACTGCTAACAATCAACTGCAGCTCAGTATTTCATGCTGTAAGAAGGAATGTGGCTTCTGGTAAGGTTTGATCTTCCCCCAGCTCCTTTCCAGCTAGCTTTTGCTGCAACAGTGGCTCTGTTGGGAAAGCCTGGTAACCTCACACTCCTTTCCTGGAACCTGTACTGCAGTGGGAATAGAATGAGGCTTGCTGTGTAGTTGTCTTGCTACAAATTCAGTTTGAGATTTGATTTTGTAGGAGGAAAATCTAAGACAAAATTGAGACAGCATTAGTAACTGGGAACCAACATTTGTGAAAGCCTGAGCAGTACAGCAGCTCGTGTGAGGCCAGTGTCTTCTACTCTACCGCACAGTTACAGGGAGATCTAGTCTGCCCCTAGACATGCTCCAGCCTGGGTTGTGTCAGTAGTTGTGTCTGGACTGAGCCACTCACCCATTTGGAACTCTGGAACATGAAGCTTCAGGTTGCTGGGGTTGTGTGGTAGGGGGGTGGTGTCTGGCAGATGAATGGCCTTCAGCTGGGCCAATTGAAGGCTTTCCCAGTGAGGGTGGGAGCCTCGGGTTCTTCTGCCAAGTCTTGATCTGTACACTAGAAAATATTTTTAATTGCAACACAAAAACCTAACAATGAACAAGACTGGCTTTCAATGGCTGGTGGTTTCAGGTGTGGAACTCTGCAACATGGCTGCCAGCACAGTGCAGGTCCAATGGTAGCCTGGAACCCCATGTAACTCCCCATACAAGTTGGTGTCAGCAGAGTGAAGAGTGAGCACTGGAAGCCAAGAGACAGTGTCTTAGGTGACACACATGCAGATTCCTCACAAGATCTCCTCCCATAGCGAGATCCCTTCCAGTCACGTGACATCCCCCCCCCCCCTTTCTGGTGATCCCTTCTAGTCTAGTGACTCCTCTAAGTTCCATTCCGAGATTCCTTCTGGTCATGTGACATCTCCTGCCCTCCACCGATCTGCTGTGGTCACGTGACATAGCCCATCCGGAGATCCTTTCCTGTCAAGTGACTCCCATTCATTCCATCCCAGGAATACTTCTGATCTCATGACTTCTGGCCAATCCCAAGATCCCTTCTGGTCTCGTGACACCCACTAGTCCCCAGATCCCTTCTAGTCACGTGAATTCCCCTGTCCCGCTCTGAAATTCCTTCCAGTCTCGTGACTCCCCCAAGTCTCATTCAGAGACCCCTCTGGTCTCGTGACTCCCCCCCCCCCCCCCCGCCCACCCTGAGATCAATTCCCTGCATGTCACTCCCTCTGGCCAATCCCAAGAGCCCTTCTAGTCATGTCATACCCTGCAGCACATCCTGAATCCCTTTTGTTGATATGACCTCCCTCCTACACCCGTTGTGGGATCGCTTCCAAACATGCGCCCCTCCATCCAGTTCCGAGATACGACCCAGAGATGTGAGTTCTCCCCTTCCCTTCCCATATTCCTTTATGGTCACATGCTTCCTTCCCATACTGTTCAGAGAACACTGCCATGTGATTCCTTCCTTTTACATCCTTGATTCAGTCCCATGACGTGATTCTTTCCCCTTCGTAGTCCCAGTCCCATCGCTAGACCAGGCAAGAATACAGCCCAACGTGAGATCTGGACACACTGGGAGATTGTCTCCCATGGTGAGATTACCTCACAGGTGAGATCTCCTCCCTGGGCTTAGGGTTGGGCTAGGGGTTTAGAGTTAGGATTAAGGGTTAGGGTTAGGGTTAGGATATAGGGCTAGAATTTAGGGTTATGGTAACTAGGGCTAGAGCATGGGTTAGGGTTAGAGCTAGGACTAGGGTTACATTTGGGGTTGGGGTTAGGGTTTAGGGTTGAGGGTTAGGGTATAGGGTTAGGTTTAGGGTTAGGATGTTAGGGTTTGTGTTTGTGCTTGGATTCGGGTGTTAGGGTTTGGGTTAGCATTCGTGAGTTTGAGTTTGGGTGTTAGGGTTCGAGTTCCTATGTTAGAGTTCATGTTAGGGTTAGGGTTCGGCTTAGTGTGTTAGTGTTCGGGTTCAGGTTCAGTTATTAGGATTCAGGCTAGCATTCGGGTTTGGGTGTTAGGGTTCAGGTTTGGGTAGGGTTAGCATGTTATGGTTCCAGTTCAGGTTCGGGTTAGGGTGTTAGGGTTCCGGTTTGATTTTGGGTTCTAGTGTTAGTTATCAGGTTTGGGTTCAGGTGTTAGGTTTCTGTTTAGGGTTTGAGTTCAGGTTAGGGTGTTAGGGTTCCGATTTGGGTGTTAGGGTTCAGGTTTGGGTTCAGGGTTAGTGTTTGGTTTCGGGTATGGGTTCAGGTGTTAGGGTTAGGGTTTGGATTATGGTATTATATTTTGGGTTTGGGTTTGGCTTGTGTGTTAGGGTTCAGGTTTGGTTGTTAGGTTTTGGGTTTGGGTTTGTCTATTAGGGTTAGGGTTATGGTTAGGGTTTAGGTTCAGGTTCTGGTTGGGGTTAGGGTGTTATGGTTCAGGTTCAGGTTTGGGTCATTGTGTTAGGGTTCAGGTTTGTGTTAGGGTGTTAGGGTTCGAGTTTGGGTTTGGCTGTTAGGGTTCGGGTTCATTTTCAGGTTCAGGTTTGGGTTCTGGTGTTAGGGTTCGGTTAGGGTTTGGGTTAGGCTCGGGTTCAGGTTCAGGTTCGTGTTCGGATTTGGGTTCGGTTTAGGGTGTTTGGGTCTGGTTCAGGTTTGGGTTAGGGTTCGGGTTTTAGGGTTTGGGTTCGGGTTTGGGTTAGGGTGTTAGGTTTCTGATTCGTGTTTGGGATAGGGTGTTAGGGTTCAGGCTTGTTTTCGGGTTTAGGTTCGGGTTCGGGTGGTAGGTTTTGGTCAGGGTTTGGGTTAGGTTCGGGTTTGGGTTTGAGTTCAGGTTCGTGTTCAGATTTGGGTTCAGGTTCGGATGTTAGGGTTTGATTTTGGGTTTGTGTTTGGATTCAGGTTCAGGTTGGGGTTCGAATGTTAGGGTTCGGTTTTGGGTTCAGGTTCAGGTTCCAGTTTGAGTTCGTGTTAGGATTAGGGTTCAGGCTCTGGTTCGAGTGTTAGGGTTAGGTTTTGTGTTTATGTTTGGGTTCGGGTTCAGGTTAGGGTGTTAGGGTTGAGGTTTGGGTGTTAGGGTTTGGGTTTGGTTTGGGATGTTAGGGTCGGGTTCTGGTTCGGGTTTGGGTGTTAGGGTTTGGTTTTGGGTGTTAGGGTTCGGTTTCGAGTTCGGGTTTGGGTTAGCATGTTAGGGTTTGGGTTAAAGTTATTTATAAGGTTCCCATTCCATAGGTGCAAAGGAAAGATTCTTCTCTGTTGTTTGTGTTTCTTTTCTTTTCTTTCTTTTTTTTAAAGAATTATTTTATTTTATTTTTTCTTGTTTCAGAACTTTTTGTGTTTATTTTTATGGCTGGCTCAACCTGCCCTCAGGGCAGGACTGGCACAGCATGTGGTGCCGGGGATTGAACCGTACAGCAAAACACAGTACTCTGGCTAAAAAGTCACTTTTCATAGGGTTGTACTTCTCAGAGCTCCAATATCCCTAGAGTGTCAAAGAATGAAGTTTGCTAACAAAATGCATTTCTCAAGGTTGGGCTTTCTCTTCTCTATGTAGACAGAAACTGCATACAGATTCTTATTTCCCATTCATTCCTATGAGTACTCAGGAGCTAAAGTTATTGGTAAGTCTCCCGTTCCACAGGTGCAGCACAGAGATTCTGCTCTGTGCTTTCTCTTTTTAAGAGTGAGTTCTTACTGGAGAAAGCCCAGCTTAGCTCCAGCAACTCTGATAAGCCAGGCACACCAAAGATATTTCTCCCATACAGCACAACACAAAACTCTGGCTGAAAAATCACTTTTGAATTTGATGTACTCCACAGAGCAGTAGTATCCCAGGATCAGAAACCCATGCAGTTTTCCAGGAAATCACATTTCAGAATTTAGTGCACCTGCAGCTCTTTGTTCGTAGAAGCTGCTGTGCGATCCATGTTATCACTTTCATTCCTATCGGCACTCAGCAGCTAAGCTAGTTGCTAGTCCTCAAGTCCCTCGGTACATCTCAGAGATTCAGCTCTGTTTTGTGTGTTTTGAAGAGGGATTTCTTACTGGACAAACTGCAGCTAAGCTCCAATACCTCTGGCTAGGCAGGCACACCACTGAAATTTTTTCCATAAAGCCAAACAGAGAACTCTGGCTGAAAAGTCACTTTTGATTCAGATGTAATTCACAGAGCTCCAGTATCCCCAAAGTGGCAACACATGTAGTTTGGGAGGAAAACATATTTCTGAATTTAGTGCGTCTGTAGATCCTTGTACAGAGAAACTGCCAAGGGATTCATTCCCTCCCATTCATTCTTTTGGGCACTCAGGAGCTAAAGCAAGTTGTTAGACCCACATGCCCTAGATAGGCCTCAGAGGTTGAGCTCTGCTGTTTCTTTCTAAGTGAGAATTCTTATTGGAGAAAGTGCAGTTAAGCTCTAGGATATCTGGTGGCCTGGCAGAACAAAGCTGTTTCTGCCTTTCAACAAAACACAGAATTCCAGTGCAAAAATCAGTCTTGATTGCAATGTAATTCACAGACCTCCAGTATCCCAATAGTGGCAATGCATACATTTTGTTAATCAAAACACATTTCTGAAGTTAGTGCACCTCCTTTTCTGTGTACAGAGAAACTGGAGAGAGATTAATTCTTCCCATTTCTTTCCTATGGTCATTTAGGACTAAAGCTAGTTGTTAGTCCCTTGTTCCCTAGCTAAATTTCAGAAATTGAGCTCTGTGGTGTGTGTTTCTAAGAGTGAGCTCTTCCTGGAGAAAGGGCAGCTAAACTCCAGGACATCTGGGAAGCCTGGCACAACAAGGTCTTTCTCCCATATAGCAAAACACAGAATTCTGACTGAAAAGTCACTTTCGATTCTGATATAATTCACAAAGCACCAGTATCCCTAGAGTGGCATCACATGCAGTTTGCTAAGAAAACACATTTCTGAATTAAGTATCTCTGTAGCTCCTTGTACAGAGAAATTACAGAGGTATGGATGCTATCCCTTTGATTTCTATGGGCACTCAGGAGCTAAACTAGATTTTAGCCTCCCTGTTACTATGCTTACAGTTTCAGCTCCATGGCTTGTGTTTCTAAGAGGGAGTTCTTACTGGAGAAAACACTGCTAAGCTCCAGTACCTGTGGTAAGCCACACACACCAAAGACATTTTCTCCTATACAGCAAAATGCATAATTCCAGCTGAAAAGTCACTTTTGATTCCGATGTGAGTCACAGAACTCCAATATCCCAAGAGCGCCTATGCATGCAGTTTGGTAAAATACATTTCTGAAGTAAGTGCCTCTGAAGCTCCTGGTACATAGAAACTACAGAGAGATTCATTCTTTCACATTCATTCCTTTTGGCATTCAGAGATGTTATGGTTTATGTCTAGTTGTCCCCCCAAAGCCTCATGGAGTCACTGGGCGGGGAATTCTAGAGTTTGAGACTTGACCCATGATCCCTGGGACTATAGGTTTTAGTACTGAAGGGATTATGGGTGGAAGTACTTCTGGGATTATGGGTGTAGCCTAGGGCGGGAGCTAAGGCGGAGAGCCTGAATGTAATAAAAAGAGAGACAGAGAGATAGACTGGAGCTCTAGCTGTTGCTGTTGCTCTGCTGCCATGTTGGTTGGCTACCTCTGCCGCCATTTTGTTGCTGTTCCGCCGCCATGAACTGGATGCTCTCCACCCTGCTCCACTCAGCCTTGGGCCAGCCGAATATGGACTGAAACCTCTACGAACTGTGAGCTAAATAAACCTTTCCTTCCTTCATTTTGAGTGTTGGGTATTTGTCCCAGCAATGAGCAAAAAGTAACTAAGACAAGAGATAAAACTAGTTCCAAGTAGCCTGTTCCCAAGGTACAGCTCAGAGATTCTGCTCTGTGGTATGTGTATCTGAGAGTGTGTTTTTGGTGGAGAAAAGCTAGCTAAGCCATAGGACCTCTGGGAAGCCAGCAAATCCAAAGCATTTTCTCCCATACAACAAAACAGAACATAGGCTCACCTTTGATACCAATGTAAAGCATAGAGCCCCAGTATCCCAAGAGTGTCAACGCATGGAGTTTGCTATGAAAACACATTTCTGAAGTTGGTGTATTTACAGATCCTTGTACAGGGAAACTGCAGAGGGATGAAATCTTTACTGTTCAATCCTATGGGCACTCTGGAGCTGAAGCCAGTTGTGAGTCTCCCAATCCTTAGGTACAGCTCAGAGATTCAGCTCTGTGGTGTGTGTTTCTAAGAATGAACTCTTACTGGAGAAAGGGCAGCTAAGCTCCAGGATGTCTGGGAAGGAGGGCACACCAAACAAGTTTCTCCCATACAGCAACAAGCAAAACTCTGGTTAAAAGTTCACTTTTAAGCCACATGTAATTGACAGAGTTTCAGTATCCCAATAGTGACATCACATACAGTTTGCGACAAAAACACATTTCTGACATTGGTGCATTTCTGACATTGGTGCATAGCTCCATTTAGGCAGAACAGCAGAGGGATTAATCCTATTCCCATTTATTCCAAAGGGCACTCAAGAGCTACAGCTTGTTGTATGTCACCTGTTCCCTAGGTACAGCTCAGAGATTTGGGTCTCTGGTGTGTGTTTCTAAGAGTGAGTTCTTACTGGAGAAAGTGCAGCTAAGCTCTGGGACTTGTGGGAAGCCAGGCACACCAAACAAATTGTCACACACAGCAAAACACAGAACTCTGGTCAAAACCTCACTTTTGATACAGATGTAATTTACACAGCTGTAGTATGCCAAGAGAGGCAACATATTCTGTTTGCTAAGAAAATACATTATTGAATTTCCTGCTTTCCCAGGTACTTGAACAGAGAAACTGCAGAGGCATTCATTCTATCCAACTCAATTCTGTGGGAATTAAGGAGCTAAAGCTAGTTGTAAGTCTCCCAATACCTAGGTACAGCTCAGTGATTTTGCTCTGTAGTGTGTGTTTCTAAGAATGAGTTCTTCTGGGAGAAAAGCTAGCTAAGTTACCCAACCTTTGGGGAGCCAGGCATTCCAAAGCAAAACAAAGAACTCTGGTTAAAAATTCACTTTTGATGCTGATTCAATTCACAGAGTTCCACTATGCCAAGAGTGGCAGATCATGCCCTTTGCTAAGAAAAGGCATTTCTGAAGTTGGTGCATTTTCAGCTCCTTGTGCAGAGAAACTACACAGGGATTCATTCTCTCTCATTCATTCCTATGGACACTCAGGAGCTAAATCTTGTAGTCTCCCGTTCCCTAGGTACAGCACAGAGATTCAGCTCTGTGGTGTGTGTATATGTAAGAGTGAATTCTTACTGGAGGAAATCCAGCCAAACTACATGACATCTGGAAAGTTGGGCACTCCAAAGCCTATTCTCCCATAGAGCAAACCACAGGACTTTAGCTGAAAAGTCACTTTTGATACTGATGTACTTCACAGAGTCCCAGTATCCCATGATGCATGCAATGTGTTAAGAAAACACATTTCTGTTATTGGTGCATTTCCAGCTATTTGTAAAAAATACTGCAGAGGGATCCATTCTTTCCCATTCATTTCTAGGGGCACTCAGGAGCTAAAGCTAGTTGTAAGTCTCCCATTTCCTAGGTACAGCTCAGGCATCCAACTCTGTGCTATGTGATCCTAAGAGTCAGACCTTACTGGAGAAAGAGCACTGAAGATACAGAACCTCTGGGAATACAGACACATGAAAGCCATTTTCCTATACAGCAAAACACAAATGTCTTGATAAAAAATCACTTTCATACACATGTACTTCACAGAGCTCCAGTAAGCCAAGAGTGGCAACATATGCAGTTTGCTAAGAAAATGCATTTCTGGAATTGATGCATTCCCAACTCCTTAGACAGAGAAAATGCATAAGGATTCATTCTATCCCATTCATTCATGTTGGAACTCAGGTGCTAGAGCTAGCTGTAAGTCACCCATTCCCTAGAAACTGCTCAGAGATTCTGCTCTGTGATTTCTTTTTCTAAGGGTGAGTTTTATTGGAGAAAAACCAGTTAAGCTCCAGGATCTTTGTGAACATGATCACACCAAAGCCTATTCCCCCATAGAGAGTGAAACACAGAACCCTGGCTGAAAAGTCACTTTTGATACTGATGTAATGATATAACAGATCTCTTCATGGTTCTATCAATCCAGCTGCTTCTGGATGTTGAGGTACATGGTAAGACCAATGAATCCCATGAGCATAAGCCCACTGCTGCACCTCTTTGGTTATAAATCATGTTCCTTGGTCAGAAGCAAGGCTGTATATAATTCTGTGGTGTTGGATAAGGCATTCTGTAAGTTCATGGTTGGTAGCCTTGACAGAAGTGTTACGTGCAGCAAAGGCAAATCCATATCCAGAATATGAGTCTATTCCAGTAACAACAAAGTTCAGTCCTCTCCATGATAGAAGTGGTCCAATATAATCAAGCTGCCACCAGGTCACAGGCTGATCATCCCTGGGAAGTGTGCCATATCTGGGACTCAGTGTTGGCTTCTTTAGCTGGTGTACTAGGCATTCAGCAGCAGCTGTAGCCAGATCAGCCTTGGTGAGTGGGAATCCATGTTGCTGAGCCCATGTATAACCTCCATTCCTGACAGCGTGGGCACTCTGTTTATGTGCCCACTGGGCAATAACAGGGGTGGTTGAGCAAGGATTTTGACCACTGTCCAACAGGTCATCTTATCCACTTGATTATTGAACTCATCTTCTGCTCGTGTCACCTTTTGGTGAGCATACACATGTGAAACAAACATATTTACATCCTTTGCCCATATGGAGAGGTCTATCCACCTACCTCATCCCCAAATATCCTTGTAACCAATTTTCCTGTCATGCTGTTTCTCAATTCCTGACCATCCTGCCAGACCATTGGTTATGGCCCATGAGTCACTATACAGTCGCAAATCTGACAATTTCTTTCTCCAGGCAAAATGTACTATCAAGTGCACTGACCAAAGTTCTGCCCACTGTGATGATTTCCCTTCACCACTGTCCTTTAGTGATGCACCAGAAATGGGCTGTAATGCTGCAACTGTCCACTTGCGGGTGGTGCCTCCATAGCATGCAGAGCCGTTTGTAAACAAGGCTCTAGTCTTCTCTTCCTCTGACAGCTGGTTATGTGGTATACCACACAATGCTATGGGTGCATGCTAGGAAACAGAGGGCAAAACAGCAGGTGTAGGAGCCATAGGCATCTGCACAACTTCCTCGTGTAGTTTACTTGTATCCTCTGCTCCTTCCCTGGCTATGATATGAATGTTCCACTTCCATTAATGATGGACCTACTGAAGGGCTTTTTCGTGTTCTGGGCCCCACTCAAAATTATCAGCTTCCTGAGGCGCTTGGTAAACTTACCATAGTAGGATACCTAAGTGAGGAATATGTTGCCTCCAAAATCCAAAAATGCCCACTAGGTGCTGTGCCTCCATTTTGGTCATGGGGGGAGCCATATACAAGTTATCTTTTATCTTAAAAGGAATATCTCTACGTGCTCTACACCATTGGACTCCGAGAAACTTCATTGAGGTAGAAGGAACTGGAATTTTTGTGGGATTTATTTCCTTTCCTCTGGCTCTCAAATGTTGTACTAACAAATCCAAGGTAGCTGCCACCTCCTGCTCACTAGGTCCAATCAGCATAACATCATCATTGTAATGGACCTGTGTGATATCTTGAGGAAGAGAAAAATGATCAAGGTCGCTATGAAATCAGTTGTGACAAAGGGCCGGAGAGTTAATATATCCTTGTAGTAAGACAATGAAGGTATATTGCTGGCCTTGCCAACTGAAAGCAAATTGCTTCTGATGGTCCTTATGGATAGGTATGAAGAAGAAGACATCAAGTCAACAGCTGCATATCAACTACCAGGAAATGTGCTAATGTGCTTAAACAGGGAAACCACATCTGGTACTGCCACTGCAATTGGAGTCACCACCTGGCTCAGTTTACGGTAATCTACCTTTATTTTCCAAGACCCATCTGTTTTCTGCACAGGCCAAGTGAGAAAATTAAATGGAGATGTGGTGGGGACCACAACCCCTGCATCTTCAGGTCCTTGATGGTGGCACTAATCTCTGAAATCCCTCCAGGATTGCAATATTGCTTTTGGTTCACTATTATACCAAATAAGGACAACTCTAATGGCTTCCATTTAGCCTTTACAACCACAATAGCCCTAACATGACAAGTTAGGAAACAAATGTGAGTATTATTCCAAGTACTAAGTATATCTATTCCAATTATACATTCTGGAATAGGAGAAATGACTACAGGATGGATTCAAGTGCCTATTGGACCCACTGTGAGTCACACCATTGCTAAAACTCCATTGATCATCTGTCCTCCATAGGCCCATACTCTTCCTGGAGGGCCACTGGGATGTTTTGGATCCTCTGGAGTCAGTGTTATTTCAGAATCAATGTCCAGTAGTTCCCGAAATGTCTGATCATTCTCCTTTCCCCAGTGTGCAGTCACTTGGGGAAAAGGCCTTAGGTCCCTCTGGGGAAAGATAGGAGAAAAATTGACTGTACAAATTCTGGGGACATGAGAAACCTTCCCCAAGGAGTCTTAGCCTCCCCATCATCCAAGGGGTTCTGGCTCTGTAAACTGGCTGAAGTCTGGGAACTGGTTGATGGGCTGGGATTGCCTATTACCACAGTTTGAAGTAGGTCTCTGTTCTTTTGCCCCTAAATTCTTTCATTTATATAAATCTAGAAAAAATTGTAGGTTTCCCATCCATTTCACTTTTAGGAACACTGTGGCTAATCAGCCAATGCCAGAGGTCTATGTGCGTCAAATTATTCTGGTCATTGTTTCGCTTCTGCTTCTGTGGCAATTAAGTGTTGCCACTTGACTTCTGCCATTCCAGGATCCAATGAAGCCCATGGCCCTTAAATTTCCTAATTGAGTGACTCCTGTCCCCACCACAAGGTGTGGCATACAGAGAAGAGCAGTGATGGGGCTCTTTAGGGATGCTGGTGCTTCTCTCACAAATTTGTTTCTCAAGGTGTTAGTGAAGGATGTGTTTTCAGAATCTTCCAGATGCAGAGGATGAGGTTTAACATGGCAGATCCACTCCAGCAATCCCATTTCCCTAAGCATCTGGATCCCTTCATTTACGGTAAATATGTTACCAGGCATAGGGTTAGAGAAACAGAACATAGAAATGGCACTTTTTAATGGCCTTAAGTATTCCTGGAATTGGCTTTGAGACTTGATGAGACCGACTAACATGCCATATAGATCCATTTGATTACCCTAATTCACCACTTGTGAGAAGTCAGGAATTTAGAGATTCCATGCAGAAAAATTTTGGATCTCTTTGGCAGAGTAAGGAATATAATGATGCTAGCTGGTTGGTCTTAGCTTCACTGGACAAACTTTGGCAGAGTATTATTCCATGATATTCATGGAATATCAGGCATCTCTTACTCATTCACTGTAGGCCATTTTTTGAGCTACACTTCTGCCAACCAGACAAATAGACTATTAACATCATTCTTTACTCCACAAGCCACATTAAATTCAGAGTCCCTACTTAGTAGGTCCCTATCAACAAACTCAGCCTGGTCCAGGTATATGTTTTTCCCACAATTATCCCACACTTGTAAAATCCATTTGCAAACTTGCTCATTAGGGCTCTGCTTATAAGAGTTAGAAACTCAGATCTTTGGGAGAATAACGGATCTCCTTGGGAATCACCTTATGTATTTCACCTGCAGGTGACTTCTGAGATTGAAGCCTAGTTATGGGCCTAGAGGCAAAAATGGGTGGTGAGGGTGGGTCCAGAGGAATCCCCGCAGTATTCGTTCCATGCAGGATTGTTTTCTCCAGATATATTAGGAGACACTAATATGGCAGAAGGTGAAGGTAGTGATTCCTCTGCCACAGTGGGTGGGAAATCTCTTCCTCAGGCAAAAGAATCTCGTTAACATCTAAAAACTCCACATCCTCAGCCTGTTCAGGATCCTCCCACACCTCTCCATTCCAGTTCACGGGATCCCATTCTTTTCTAATCAGTGCTCTCACCTTCTCTTCAGATACCCTTCGAGGCTGAGCATTTAATATATGTTGCAGTTCAGCCACTTGAATTACAAGGGACTGTCTTTGGGTCTCTGCAGCCTCAGCCTTGTGGCTAAAAGAGAGGAGACAGTCTGTCAGGACACACTTAGAAACTTAAATTTTTTAGTTTGGAGTGGAGAAATGGTATATTTGAGCTCCTTATTTTCATTCAAAAGTTTGTCCAATGAAGGTAAGACCAACCAGCTAGCATCATTATATTCCTTACTCTGCCAAAGAGATCCAAAATTTTTCTGCATGGAATCTCTAAATTCCTGACTTCTCACAAGTGGTGAATTAGGGTAATCAAATGGATCTATATGGCATATTAGTCAGTTTCATCAAATCTCAAAGCCAATTCCAGGAATACTTAAGGCCATTAAAAAGTGCCATCTCTATGTTCTGTTTCTCTAACCCCATGCCTGGTAGTATATTCTAGCTTAGTCAGGGTTTTACTAGAGGAATAGAAATAATACAAGGAATGGAAATAACACAAGATGTACTAGTCCCACAGTCAGATGAGGAAGTGTGCAACTACCAACTGCACACTAACAATTGAAGGATTAGGTCAAAGTCCAAGCTGAATCTGGTTCGTGCGCCTGCCGAGTAAGGACCCTCGGCCTGCCTCCCCCCCTTTTTTTGGCTCCTCCTCCTCGACTTCCAGTCCCCAACCCATCTGGCTCCCGTGCCCGCCAGATAAGGACCCTCGGCCCACCTCCCCCTTTTATTTTTTGGCTCCTCTTCCTCGACTCCCGGTCCCAAACCCCTCTGATCCTTGTGCCCGCTGGGTAAGGACCCTCGGCCTGTCTCTCCGTTTTTTTCTGGACTCCTCCTGCTCAAGCTCCAGTACCGAACCCATCTGGCATCTCGTCTGGCAACCCATCTGGCCCGCGAGCCTGCCAGGACTCCTCAACTCCAGAGCTGCATCTCCACCCACAGTCCTGACCCATGGGCCTCACAGCAGCCAGCAACCCATGCTCTGATATGCAGCCAGGCACTTCTGGAGGGGAACCAACTTGGGGGATCCAGACCAAACTCCCATAGACGCTAACAGCATAACTTCACCAAAGTGCGGAGATCGCTTCCAAACAAAATGATAACAACAAAGAGTAGGATACAATCTCAGGGCCTGAGCCCACCAAATCAAATACAGGAGAGATTACCATGGAAGAGAATGGGAATCATGCAGATGAAACCTCTGAGTTGGTAGCATCTGAAGTAGACAGACAAGTGCAGAAAAATATAGAGCAACTCAGGTCAGAGATAACATCTGAAGCAAAAGAAATGCATAGAGGAAACCAGAGCAGAAATAATATCTGAAGTTAAAGACATGTCTAAATTAATAGCATCCCAAGTAGGGGAACAACTACAGAAAGGTAGAGAGGAGAACAGAACAGAAACAATCTCTGAATTAGAGAAAGGATAGCCATAATGAGAGACTTCAATACTACTAAAGAAGACATTGATAAAAAAATTAGAGGAGAATAAAACAATGGAGTCCCTGATGGAGCAATACAGGAAAGAAATAGATCACATGAAACAATTTCAAAAAGACATACAAGAAAATAAAATCTCGATCACAAGTTGGCAGAGCTGTATGAATGAAAGTGAAGATAGAGTCTCAGATCTTGAAGACACAGTTGCAGCCAGTGAAGGACTAAGAAAGGATCTTTTAAAAACAACCAGAATGCAGGAAAAAATAATTCAACATCTGCAAGATGATGCAAAAGTGAACAACGTGAGATTAATAGGAATCAATGAGAAAGGAGGAGTCAACACAAATGATATAAAAAGAATATGGGCAGAAGTAATAGCAGAAAACTTCCCAAACCTGAGAAAACAATCAGACATTCAGGTAACTGAAGCCTACAGAACTCCAAACAACATCAACCCAACTAAAAACACACTCAGACATATAATATTCAAGATAGCAGAAATCCAGCTGAAAATAATATACTAAAAGCTGATAGAGAAAACAAACAGATCACATTTAAAGGAAAACCTATCAGAATAACGGCGGATTTCTCTTCACAAACCATGAAGGCAAGAAGAGCATGGAGCAGAGTGCTTCAAGTCCTCCATGAAAACAAATTTCAACCCAGACTACTATACCCAGCAAAACTCTCCTTCAAGTATGAGGGAGAAGTGAAATATTTCCATGACAAGGAACAACTAAAGAATTTCATGACGTCAAAGCCAGTGCTACACAATATTCTAACAAATATTTTAGAGAGGGACCAAAACGACCCGAATTCAACAAATGAGAACAGAAAGATCCCACCAAATAGAGAAACCAAGTAAACATAGGAGGAAAAAGTGGTAAACAGTAGCAATAAGAGTTATGTCAACCATAAGTCAATACATTTCAATTATAAACATCAATGTAAATGGACTAAATTCTCCAATTAAAAGAAGTGGTTAAGGAAAGTGGATAAGGAAACAGAGCCCAACAATATGCTGTATACAAGAAACCCACTTAGCTCATAAACTCATAGGCTTAAAGTTAAAGGTGGGAAAACAATACTACATGCTCCAGCACCTCAAAAAAAAAAAAAAAAAAAAAAAAAAAAAAAAAAAAAAAAAAAAAAAAAAAAAAAAAAAAAAAGCAAGGGTAGCAATCCTCTTTGCAGACAGTCTAAACTTCAAGATTGATCAAACGAAATAAAGAAGGCCACTACATATTGGTTAGGGGAAAAATTCGTGATTAAGAGGTAACACTCATAAATATGTATGCACTCAACATGGGAGCAGCAAGTTACATAAAAGAAACCTTAATGGACATGAAAAATCTCATACCTAATACCACAATCTTAACAGGAGACCTCAACACTCCCTTATCTGAAAAAGATAGTTCAAGCAGACAAAAAATCAGCAAAGAAGTGGCAGAACTGAACCAGAACTTGGAACAACTGGACTTAGTGGTCATACACAGAGTGTTCCACCCAACTACTTCAAAATACACATTCTTTTCAGCTGCACATGGAACATTTTCTAAAATAGATCACATATTAGTCCACAGATCATGATTAAGTAGGTGCAAGAAAACAGAAATTATCCCACGCATATTATCTGACCACAGTGCAATGAAATTGGAAATAAATGATGACAGAAATCATAGGAATTCCAGGACTACATGGAAATTAAACAGCACTCTTCTCAACAACCAGTGGATTACAGATGAAATTAAACAAGAAATTAAACAGTATCTACAATTTAATGAAAATTCAAACAGAACCTATTGTAATTTGTGGGATGAAAACGGTTCTTAGAGGGAAATTTATAGCTCTGATCTCACACATTAAGAAAATAGAACGTGAACAAATAAACAATCTTACACAACACTTAAACCCACTAGAAATGGAAGAACAAACGAAATCCAAAGCCCAAAGATGGGAGGAAATGATAAAGATTAGAGAAGAAATCAATTCAATTGAGACAAAGAAAACAGTACAAAGAATTAATGAATCCAAAAGCTGGTTCTTTGAAAGATTAAATAAGATTGATAAGCCCCTAGCTAACCTCATCAAAAAGAGGGAAGAAAGGACTCAAATTCAAGCAATAAGGAATGAAAAGGGTGAAATTACTACAGACCCAGCAGAGGTACAGAGGATCATAGTTACTTTGAGAATTTTTATGCTCACAGATTTGAAGTCACAGATGAAATGGACAGATTCCTAGAAAAGTACAAGTTACCAAAACTGAATCAAGAAGATATTAGAAAAAAAAAAAGATATTAGAACTCTCAATAACCCAAAACAGCCAATGAAATACAAAATGTAATAAAACACCAACAAAAGTCCAGGACCTGATGGATTCACTTCTGAATTCTATAAGAAATTTAAAGAAGACATAACCCCAATACTTCTCAAACTTCAATGAAATCGAAAAAGAAGCAATCCTTCCAAAATCATTCCTAGAAGCAAGTATTACACTGATACCAAAACCAGAAAGAGATGTAACTAAAAAAGAAAACTACAGACCAATTTCTCTCATGAACATAGATGCAAAAATTCTCAATAAAATCATAGCCATTAGAATACAACAAATCGAGAAGATTATACATCACAACGAGATAGGATTCATTCCAGGGATGCAAGGATGGTTCAGTGTACGCAAATCTATAAATGCAATACATTATATCAATAGAGCCAAGACCAAAAATCACATGATCGTCTCAACTGATGCCGGAAAGGCCTTTGACAAAGTGCAACACTCATTCATGTTCAAAATCCTACAGAAAATTGGAATAGAGGGCTTCTACCTCAACCTGATAAAACCAATCTACAACAATACAACAGCTAGCATAATTCTAAATGGGGAGAAACTGAAGTCTTTTACTCTCAAATCTGGTACAAGACAAGGATGCCCCCTATCGCCACTTCTATTCACAAGAAAGAAAAACAAAAGGAATAAGAATAGGTAAAGAAGAAGTAAAACTATCACTATTTGCAGATGACATGATAATGTACTTAGAAGACCCAAAGAACTCCACCAAGAAGCTACTGGAATTAATACACAAATTCAGTAGCATAGCAGGTTACCAAGTCAACACACAAAAGTCAATAGCATTCCTTTACACAGAAACAAACACAATGAGAGAGAAATTAGAGAAACAGTACCTTTTATGATAGCACCAAAGAAAATGAAATACTTAGGAATCAACCTAACTAAGGAAGTAAAAGACCTTTTCAATGAAAACTATAGTGCTCTGAAAAAAGAGATCTTAGAAGACCTCAGAAAATGGAAAGATATTCCCTGCTCCTGGTTAGGAAGAACCAACATTGTGAAGATGGCCATACTCCTTAAATTATTGTAAAGATTTAATACAATTCTTATCCAAATACCATCAACATACCTCACAGATCTGGAGAAGTCATTCCTAAAATTTATTTGGCACCAAGAAAGACCCAGAATTGCAAAGACAATTCTCGGCAAGAAAGGTATGGCAGGAGGCATTACAATTCCTGACCTAAAGTTATGCTACAAAGCTAGAGTAATAAAATCAGCATGGTATTGGCAAAGGAATGGGCCTGAAGATCAATGGAATAGATTAGAAGATGCAGAAGCAAATACAAACACACTCAGCCACCTTATCTTTGACAAAGGGGCCAAACACGGTTACTGGAAGAAAGATAGCCTCTTTAACAAATAGTGCTGGAAAAATTGGCTCTCTACATATCGAAAACTAAAATTTGATCCTAGTCTATCACCATGCACAAAAATAAAGTCGAAATGGATTAAAGATCTAAATATTAAATGTGAAACATTAAATCTCCTGGAAGAGAAAGTGGGAGGAAATCTTGAAGACATCGGAGTAGGCAAAAAGTTCATGGACAAAAATCAAATTGCACGTTTAACAAACGTGAAAGCATCAACAAATGGGACCTCCTATGGGTAGGAAGTTTCTGCATGTCAAAGGAAATCACCAACAGAGTGAAAAGACGACCCACAAATTTTGAAAAGATTTTAGCTAATAAGAACTCAGACAAAGGTCTTCTATCTAGAATCTACAAAGAACTAAAAACCATTAGGGTTCCAAAATTCCAAGACCCAATCTAGAAATGGGCATCTGAGATGAACACACACTTCTCAGAGAAAGAAATGCAGCAAGCCTACAAATACATGAAGAAATGCTCCACATCGCTAGCCATTCGTGAAATGCAAATCAAAACAACACTTAGATACCATCTCACCCCAGAAAGAATGGCTATCATAAAGAAATCAACCAGCAACAAATGCTGGAGAGGCTGTGGGGAAAAAGGAACCCTTCTCCACTGCTGGTGGGAATGCAGACTGGTGCAACCATTATGGAAAGCAGTGTGGAGGATCCTTACAAAACTAGAATTGGAAGTTCCGTTCAATCCAGATATCCTCCTACTGGGAATTTTCCCAGAAGAACTGAAAACATCACACCATAGCGATATCTGTTCACCTATGTTTATAGAAGCCCAATTTGTAATAGCCGAATCTTGGAAACAACCAAAATGTCCATCATTTGAAGAATGGTTAAAAAATGTATTTTTATACAATGGAGTATTACTCAGCTATAAAGAATGTTTGAAGACTTCAATTATAAATGGATGTATATTGAACATATACTCAGTGAAATAAACCAGACCTACATGTGTAAATATCATATAGTCTCCCTAATCTAAGAACTTTAAAGAAGAAATAAGAACTTAAGGGCATAACACAGCTGAATGTATTATGGATTAAACAATGAAGTGACTGGAAGCAGATAAAGGAGAAAACATACCAAGAGCAAAACCATGCACTTATGTACACAGGATGAATCAGATATTGGTCTCAAGAACCTTCAAAAGGTTTGTCATATTGAACATAGCACTATGTAACACCAAAACTATGCTTGGAATGCATGTCACTCTTGTATTTTTGATGTGTACTGCTCCCAGTGTAAACTCAGTTACTGTCATTCTCTCAAGAGTATTAGTTGAACATAATAGACTGGGCCAAATACCATAGTCTTGACAGGCTACAATTTTGTATTTTCTTGAATTTCCAAATATCTGTGTCAAAATTGTGTAACTGCTTATATCACATTGTATGGAACGTTATTAGAATATCAATGATGGACAGAAAATATCAATTCCAAGCTAAGTCAAAGATATTTGATACTCAGAAAGCCAGTGATGATAAGCTCAAGTACCTATGTTATAGAGTAATAGTATCACAAAGCTTTTCTGCTGGAGTGTTGAGAATGTAAGTTAACAGACCAAAAATTGGAGAAAAAGAAGGGCTATGAGGATAGTCAACATTTTGGCTCTAGCCCTTCCAGGTTAGTAAGGACTCAGGATATAAGAGAACCTGTGCTGTAATATCCTACAACTCAGAGGTGTCCCAAATTTTCTGGTCAAGGAGATTATGGGACCTCAGAGGAAAGGGATAAATGAACTATAGTGCATCTAAGGAGAGTCATCCAGAGAAAAACATTCTCTCAGGCTTTCACAGAAAGCAAAATGGGCAAGCAATGGCTGTGACTCGTCCCGAAGGCTGACACTAACAACAGTTATACAAAGTACTGTATATGGTCCCAAACTTAATCCTGAAGTGATTTGACCTTGGAAGACACACAAAAAAATGCATGTTTTGTATACGGGTCTTGCTTTGACTTGCCCTTGATCACCCAGAAAAAAAAAAAAAAAAAAAAAAGCTTAATTACAACGCATGAAATGCAGAGCTAGATTGGTGAGATGAGCTTTAGGAGGCTTATATCAATAACCTCCAACATTGCAAGCTTCACTGGTGGACCACTGCAACTGCAGAACATTTGACTGTGTATGCATCTGTTTCCTCTTAGTCCAAAGAGAAAAATTTTCTTTCTTTTTTTTTTCTTCTTAGCAACATCAATAGGAAGGTGGGTCATGCCCACACACTGTGCTCTGTAGAACTATTGTGAGGACAATATGCAATGTGTCAACTTTTAAAAAAAAAAAGGGGAAAAGAAAAAAAAAAGTAATGTTTATTTAAAGTGTTAATGTTTAATTGTTTGGTCAATCTTATATACCTATATCTATTAATCTAAACTGATCTGATGATGAAAATATGTAATATAACCATTGTTGAATTCAAATAATAAAAGTATTAAATCATGAAAAAAATTCATAAAAATTTTAGTAGCCGATATACCCTTAATGAATGGCTAAATATAGTTCTCAAAACAAAAAAGAAATTAATACCAGAGGAAGCTTAGAACTTTAGAAAAGGAAAATAATCACATGTAAAAACCAGCACAAACACTAAAGAATTTTTTCTTCATGCATTTTTTCAATCATGTTGTATTGTTGAAACAAACATAGTAGGCCATCTGATGAGGGATTCAATGTATGTACAAACATAGGTAAGGAAAAAAAAAAAAAAAAAAAAAAAAAAAAAAAAAAAAAAAAAAAAAAAAAAAAAAAAAAAAAAAAAAAAAAAAAAAAAAAAAAAAAAAAAAAAAAAAAAAAAAAAAAAAGAAGAAGTAATTCGCTGAACCTGAAAAGAGAAAAGAAAAGAAAAGAAAAGAAATGTAGGTAAGTAAAGTATATTTCAAGAGAGGGAGGGACTAGGAAGAGGTAAAAAGAAATATATGAGAATAAGATTCTTACACTCAGAAGTGGCAAAATGTATATAAGAGTAAGCTGTTGTAAATCACACACATATTTTAATACCTAAAACAAACATTAAGAAAACTATGTAGTTATAGACTCAAAAACGCTAAGTCAAAATAGAATTCTAAATACAATCTAAATAACCCACAGTGAGGCAAGAAAAGGAAAACAGAAGAATGAGAAATATATTAAATGTTAGACTTAAGCCTTAAAGTATCCATAATTACGCTTAAGATCTAAATAAATCAATTAAAACATAGAAATTCACAAAAAATATAGAGGGACTTTACCTCAACTTGATAAAAGCCATCTACAACAATCCAACAGCTAGCATAATTCTAAATGGGGAGAAACTGAAGTCTTTTACTCTCAAGTCTGGTACAAGACAAGGATGTCCCCTATCGCCATTCCTATTCAATATATTTCTGGAATCATTAGCTACAGCCATTAGACAAGAAAGAAAAATAAAAGGAATAAGAATAGGTAAAGAAGAAGTAAAACTGTCACTATTTGCAGATGACATGATAGTCTACTTGGAAGACCCAAAGAACTCCACTAAGAAGCTACTGGAATAAATACACAAATCAGTATCATAGCAGACTACAAAGTCAACACACAAAAGTCAATAGCATTCCTCTATGGATCACAAATACACTGCGAGAGAAATTAGAGAAATAGTACCTTTTGTGATAGCACTGAAGAAAATAAAACACTTAGGAATTAGTCTAAGGAAGTAAAAGACCTTTTCAATGAAAACTATAGTACTCTGAAAAAAGAGATCCTAGAAGATTTCAGAAAATGGAAATATATTCCCTGCTCCTCAATAGGAAGAACCAACATTGTGAAGATGGCCATACTCCCTAAATTGTTATACAGATTTAACGCAATTCCTATCCAAATATCAACATACCTCACAGACTTGGAGAAGTCATTGCTAAAATTTATTTGGCACCAAGAAAGACCCAGAATTGCAAAGACAATTCTGGGAAATAAAGGTAAGGCAGGAGGCACTGCAGTTCCTGACCTAAAGTTATACTATAAAACTACAGTAATAAAATCAACATGGTACTGGCAAAAAAAAAATAGACCTGAGCATCAGTGGAATAGATTAGAAGATGCAGAAGTAGTTACAAACACACTCAGACACCTTATCTTTGACAAAGGGGCCAAACACGGTTGTTGGAAGAAACATAGCCTCTTTAACTAATGGTGCTGGAAAAGTTGGCTCTCTACATATCGAAAACTAAAACTTGATCCTAGTCTATCACCGTGCACTAAACTAAAGTCAAAGTGGATTAAATATCTAAATATTAAAAGAGAAACATTAAATCTCCTGGAAGAGAAAGTGGGAGAAAATCTTGAAGACATTGGGGTAGGGAAAAAATTCTTGGACAAAAATCAAAATGCACGTTTAACACTTGAAAGCATCAACAAATGGGACCTCCTCCAGATAAGTTTTTGTACATCAAAAGAAATTATCAACAGAGTAAAAAGACAACCTACAAATTTTGAAAATATTTTAACTAATAAGAACTCAGACCAAGGTCTTCTATCTAGAATCTATAAAGAACTGAAAACCATTAGGATCCCAAAATTCAAATACCCAACCCAAAAATGGGCATCTGAGATGGGCACACACTTCTCAAAGAAAGAAATTCAGCAAGCCCATAAATACATGAAGAAATGCTCCACATCGCTAGCCATTCGCAAAATGCAAATTAAAACAACACTTAGATACCATCTCACCCCAGAAAGAATGGTCATCATGAAGAAATCAACCAGCAATAAATGCTGGAGAGGCTGTGGAGAAAAAGGAACCCTTCTCCACTGCTGGTGGGAATGCAGACTGGTGCAACCATTATGGAAAGTGGTGTGGAGGCTCCTTTGAAAACTAGAAGTGGAAATCCCGTTCAATCCAGCTATTCCCCTACTGGGAATTTTCCCAGAAGAACTGAAAACATCATACCATAACGATATCTTTGCCCTATGTTCATAGCAGCCCAATTTGTAATAGCCAAGTCTTGGAAACAACCAAAATGCCCATCTTTTGAAGTATGGTTAAAAAATGTGGTATTTTTATACAATGGAATATTACTCAGCTATAAAGAATGATAAACTCCATATATAAATGGATGTATATTGAGCATATACTCATAAGTGAAATAAATCAGACATACATTTGTAAATATCATATAGTCTCCCTAGTATAAGAAATCTAAAGAAGAATTAAAAATTGAAAGGCAAACACAGCTGAATGGAAATCAAAGATTTTTGAAGCAATGCTTAGAATGCGTGTCATTAGGGACTTCTAGATATGTGCTACTTCTATTGTAAACTCAGTTACTGCTATACTCTCAAGTAAATGATTGGTTAACAAAAAGATTTTTAAAAAGGGTATTAATTGAGAACAAGAGACTAGGCAAAATACCATAGGCTTGACATGCTACGACTTTGTACATCCTTAGATTTCTAAATGTCTGTATAAAAATGTGTAACTGCTTTTACCACAATCTGTAGAGATTTATTAGAATATCAGTGATTGAAGGAAAATACTAATGTCAAGCTAAGTCTAAGATTTATGATATTTAGAAAGGGATTGAGGTTGAGCTCAATTACCTATGTTACGAAGTAATTGTATCATGAAGCTTCTCTGCTGGAGGGTTGAGAATGTAAGTTAAGACACCAAAAATTGGAGAAAAGGAAGGGCTATGAGGATAGCCATCATTTTGGCTCTAGCCCTTCAAGGTCAGTGAGGACTCAGGACATAAGAAAACCTGTGCTGTAACATCCTATAACTCAGGGGTTTCCCAAATTTTCAGGTCAAGGAGATTATGGGACCTCAGAGGAAAGGGATAAGTGAAATATAGTGTGCCTAGGGAGAGTCACTTGGGGAGAAAACATTCTCTCAGGCTTCCACAGAGAGCAAACTGGTCAAGCATTGGCCATGAGTCATCCTGATGGCTAACACTGACAACAGTTCTACAAAGCACTGCACATGGTTCCAAATTAATCCTGAGGAGATTTGACCTTGGAAAGTACAAATGATGAAAGTTTTGTTAGACAGGTCTTGCTTTAGCTTACAATTGATCACCCAACAAAGAAGCTTAATTATGAGGCATAAAATGCAGAGCTAGATTAGTATGATGAGCTATAAGAGGCTTAAATCAACAGCCTTCAACATTGCCACTTTCACCGGTAACCCACTGCAATTATGAAACATTGGAGTATATATACAACTACTTCTTCCTAGTTCAAAGAGAAGAAAATTTTTCCTTCTCTTCTTTTATTAGTTTTTGTTTTTTTTCTTTTCCCCTTCGGAACCAGTATTCATTAGAAAATTTGTCACGTCTGAACCCTGTGTTCTGTATAACATTTGTGAGGACAACAATATGCAGTGTCTCAACTATTGTGAATGTGCTACTAACATGTTTTGAAACTCTCCTATTGTTATCTCTTATTAAAAGTAACAAAAATTAAAATTAAAAAACATAAACAAAATATTGGAAAAAGAAAAGTCCAAGCTGACTGTGAGGAATGAAGTTCATCCAGTGAGGTGTAATGCTTAATTCTTCCTCAAACCCTTTTTGTGCTGAATTATTGCTGAACAGGGGCCTCAAAGCTCACAGTGTGGAACAGCCAGGCAATGTAGCCAAACTGATACTGTATCGAACACCAGGCATCTAGCCAAGTTGACACAGTGTATCAACATTTACAACATGATTTGGCCAACTCACGTGGCCCTGAGGACCTCAGTTCCATACAGTCCACCACACAGAGCATGACACCAGCCCTTAAGGCCACCTGAGCCATCCAAAAAAAATCTTTCACAAGTTCTTCTGTATCAGGCCCAGGAAAGGCACAAACTTCAGATACATTTTCTAGGAGCCTCAACTAGTCAGCACTCTCCCCAACGTGGGGTGGTGAGAACTTCTTGGGCTACCATCGTGACCTTTTGAGTTCAGTACTGTGTTTCACTGTGCACATGAACCAGTTTTACACTGCTTGCCTTTCCGTAGGTCTTGGAACTTAGGTGGTCTTCTTCCCTTAAGAAGTTATGTTTAGAAACACAACTCATAGAGCAGATAGCACTTATCTTCAGTGGAATGAAGGCATCAGTGTAGACTGCAGCCTTGGTGCCCATATGAAAGACTGGCAAAGAGAGAATCCATGGCTTGTTTCACTGTACAAGGACCTGCAAAAGCAGGAACTTCAGGGATAGTTTATCTATGGAGCCTGCATGAGTTGCCACTCTGGACAGACTGGGACTTTGGGAATTACAGCCCTTTTCAAAGGCTTGCATTTCCATAGGCCTTGGAACTTAGGTGGCCTTCCTCCCTTAAGTACTCATGTTTAGAAATACAAATCATAGACCAGATATCACCGATCTTCTCAGTGGAATGGAGGCCTGAGTGTGGACTGAAGCCTTGGTGCCCATAGGAAAGAATGGCAAAGAGAGAATCCGTGGCTGTTTCACTGTTCAGGACCTGCAAAGCTGGAACTTCAGGGATAGTTTATCTGTGGAGCCTGCGTGAGTTGCCACTCTAGGCAAACTGTGGCTTTGGGAAATACATACCTTTTTGAAGTGAATTTGGGAGGAGTTTATTGTTTACAGTTAAGGGAACAGGTGTTGGATTGACTGCCATTCCATGGGGCCTGCAACTGTGGTGGTCTTTCTTAAGAATCCTATTTTGAAACACAGCTTGATGGACAGAAATGGACCCTTAAGTCCAGAAAAGTACTGATGTTTTTGTGCCCTTATGAGTAATGGGCTAAAAAAATCATATTATAGGGGGCTTCACAGGTAGCTCAGTGGATTAAAGCACCTGATTTGGCAAACTCATTCTGGCCTTGAGGACCATGGTTCTATATATGGCCCCACATAGAGAATTGGCCTGGAATCTTCCACAAGTTTTTCTGTACCGGTCCAAGGAAAGGCATGAACTTCAGAATTAATTTTGCTTAGGAGCCTTGATGAGTTTCCAAACTCACCATAGTGGGCCAATTAGAACTTCTTGGACTACCATTGTGCCCTTTTGACCACAAGAATGTGTTTCACTCTGCACAGCAGCCAGCTTTGGACAGCTTGCTTTTCCATAGGACTTGGAGCTTAGGTGGCCTTCCTCTTTGAAGAAGTCATATTTAGGAAAACAAATCACAGAACTGATAGGACTGATCTCAGTGGAATGGAGGCCTTAGTGTGCACTGAAGCCTTGGTTCCCATAGGAAAGAATGTCAAAGAGAGAATGCATGGCTGACTCACTGCATAAGGAACAGCAAAAGCAGAATCTTCAGGGTTGGTTTGTCTGTGGAGCCTGCATGAGTTGGCAATCTGGGCAGACTGGGGCTTCAGGCTTCCTGTATGCAGGCTGCCTAGCTTCTGACAGCACCTGGAGTATAGCTCGCACTTCTCCATGAGGAATTCTCTCTTACAAAAGCAAATCATACAAAAGAAACAGCTGAATTTAGAGAACTGGAGAATTAAAAAGTGATGACACCTGGGTTTCCACAGGAAAGAATGAAACAGACAAGCCTTCAATAGTTTACTATAAAAGGAGCTAAAAAGGCAGAATCTTCAGGTGTGATTTCTTTTTGTAAACAGAATGAGGCGCCACACTTGAAAGAGTGAGGCTTTATGAATAACTGTGGTGTCTGAAGTAACTTTTTAGCTGGTGTTCTGTGTTTTGCTGTAAGTGGAACAGGCTTTACAGTGCTTGGCTTCAAAAAGTTCCTCGAACTTAGCTTGCATTTTTCTGTTAAGAACTCACTCTTAGAGACACAAACTACAGAGAAGAATCGACTATAGTTAGGGCATGGGACATGTAAAACTAACTTTAGCTCATAAGTTCCAGTAGCAATGAATGGGAGAGAATGAATGCCTCTGTGGTTTCTCTGTACAATGAGCTAGAAAGTCACCAACTTCAGAAATGAGTTTTCTTAGCAAACTGCATGAGTTGACACTCTTAACCATTCTGGAGGTCTCTGAAGCACTTCAGTTTCAAATGTGAATTTCTAGCTGGAGTTCTGTGTTTGAGTGTATACAGGAAATGGACTTATAATGCCCCTTTTCCAAGGGACCTGGAGTTTAGCTGGACACACACAGTTAAGAACTCACTCTTAGAAACACAAACAATAGAGCAGAAACTGGCAGATAAGCTTAAGAAACTGTAGATTTAGAACAAGATTTACCATTTGAGTTTCCATAGGAATGAGTGGGAAAGATTGCATCCTTCAGAACTTTTGCTGTACAAGGAGCTGTCAAGGCTTTTTTTTTTTTTTTTTTGAAAGATCATGACTTGTGAATCTTTGCAAACTGGGGCTCTTTGAATTATTTCCTCTTCAAAAGAAAATTTTCAATCATGTCCCATGTTTTGCTGTATGCAGGAACAGCCTTTTGAGTGCCTGACTTACCAGCGAGCCTGGAGTATAGCTGGACTTTCTCTGTTGTAACTTCACGCTTGGAATCACAAATCACAGAGCAGAAACTCAGCTGTGTTAAGGGGACAGATTAGAACTAGCTTCATTTCCTGAAATAACCATAGGAATGAGTGGGAGAGAATGAATGCTTCTTTAATTTCTCAGTACAAAGAGCTAGAAAAGGCTAACGTTCACAAATGCATTTTCATACCAAACTGCATGCATTGCCGTTCTTGCTATACTGGGGATCTGTGAATTACTTCAGTACCTAAAGTGCCATTTTAGCCAGAGTTCTGTGTTTTGCTGTATACAGGAACAGACGTTTGTGTGCCAGGCTTCCCAGAGTGTCTGGAGCTTAGCTGGACTTTTTCTCTTAAGAACTCACTCTTAGAAAGGAAAACCACAGTACAGAATGTCTGATGTATACCTAGGGAAAGGGAGACTTTGAACTAGATTTAGCTCCTGAGTTCCCATAGGAATGAATGGGAGAGAATGAATCTTTCTGTAGTGTCTCTGTACAACGATCTTGAAACGCACCAACTCCAGAAATGCATTTTCTTAGCAAACTGTGTGCATTGCTACTCTTGGCATACTGAGGCTCTGTGAGTTACCTAAAGTGGCATTTTAGCCATTCTGCATTTTGCTATATGCAAGAACAGCCATTGGAGTGCCAAACTTCTAAAAATGTCTGGAGCTTAGCTTGCCTTAATAACTCACATTTAGAAACACAAACTACAGATCAGAATCTCTGAGTGGTACCTACAGACAGGAGACTTAGAACTAGATTTAGCTCCTGAGTTCCCCTATGAATGTGAAAGAATGACTCGTTCTGCAGTTAGTTCCTCCATACAATGAGCTAGAGCTAGAAAGGCACCAACTTCTGAAATGTGTTTTCTTAACAAACTGAATGAGTTGCCACTCTTGGCATACTGAGTCTCTGTGAATTATTTGGTATGAAAAGTAACTTTTTAGCCAGAGTTCTGAGTTTTGCTGCATGAGGGAACAGACTTTGGGTTACCCAGCTACCCATAGTGTTTAGAGATAAGCTGGAATTTCTCCGTTAAGAACTCACTCTTAGAAACCCAAACCAAAGAGCATAATATCTGAGCTGTGTAAACAGAAGGGATACTTAGAAGCAGCTTCAGCTCTTGAGTTCCCATTTTGCTGTATGCAGGAATAGGCTTTGGAGGGCCTGGCTTCCCAAAGTGTCTGGAGTTTAGCTCGCCTTTTTCTGTGAAGAATTCACTCTTAGAAATACAAACCAATGCCAGGCGTGGTGGTACATGCCTATAATCCCAGCACTTGGGAGGCTGAGGCAGGAGGATTGATGAAAGTTCAAGACCAGCTTTGGCTACAAAAGTGAACTCAAGGCCAGCCTGAACTACTGTATAATGAGACCCTGTTTAAAAAAAAAAAAAAAAAGAAATACAAATCACTCAGCAGAATCTTAGAGCTTTATGTAGGGAACTGGACACTTAAAAATAGCTTTCGCTCCTGAGTTCCATTTGGAAATCAGATCAGAAATAATTTCAGAAGTAAAAAAAGAAATACTACCTCTATCAAAAGAAACACTAAGTGCTTCTAAAGAAGACACTGATTAAAAAATAGGGGAGAATAGAAAATTGATGGAATCCTTGAATGAGCAATAAAGGGAAGTAATAGACTGTATGAAGCAGATTCAAAGTGCTATATAGGAACTTAAAACCTCAATCACAAGTGGGCAAAATCATTTCAATGAAAGTGAAAATAGACTTTCAGACCTTAAAGATGCCATTGCAGCTAGTGAAGAGGTAAGAAAAGATCTCTTAAAAGCAACTAGGATACAAGAAAAAATAATTCAACATCTGCAAGATGATGCAAACATGACTAATGTAAGACTAACAGGCATGAATGCGAAAGAAATCTGTACAAATGACATAAAAAGAATATGGATAGAAGTAATAGCAGACTTCCCAAATATGGGCAAACAATTTGACATTCTGGTAGCTGATGTATATAGAACTCCAAAGGACATCAATCCAGTTAAAACCACACTCAAACACACAATAATCAAGATCCCAGAAATTCAGCACAGGAACAGTATGCTAAAAGCTTCTAGAGAAAAGAAACACCACATTTAAAGGAAAACCTATTAGAATAATGGAAGATTTCTCTTTACACACCATCAAATCAAGAAGAGCATGGAGCAAGTCTTGCAAGAAAACAAATTCTAGCCCAGACTGATATGCTCTGCAAAACTCTCTTTCAAGTTCAGTGGAGAAGTGAAATACTTTCAGGACAAAGAACTAAAGAACTTCGTGATTAAAAAGCCTGCACAGTTTACTGAAACATATTCTAGAGAGTGATCAAAATGACCACAGCTCCAGGAAGGAGAATGGAAAGACCCACAAAATAGGGCAAACAATTAAACACAGAAGAAAAAGAGGTATACAAAAGCAGTCTTGAACTATTCTTTTGTATACAGCAGCAGAATATGCCCATCAGCATATTCTACAAATGGACTTCTGCACCCTATGGGTCATGATACTGTATTGTTCTACAGGGTATATATCAAGGAAATAGTAATAGCTTAGTGCCACAAGTGACACCTCACCACTAGTAAGCATAATTGATACTGTCCATGTCCAAAACATACTAGAAATTTGTACAATATCCCCAAACTGTTAGAATTTCTGGTCATATATTTGCCATTCTGATATGTGTATTATTTTTTATTCTTAGTAATTCTTTACTACCATGGAAACATTTTCTTAGTTAATATTTTTGTATTTATTCACCTATTTAAATATTATGAGAGTGGGACCCGGCAGGATGGCTCAGTGGTCTAAAGCGCCTGCTTAGGAAAGCTTAGGAGGCTGCAAGGACTACAGTTCGATCCCTGGCACCACATGCTGCACCAGCCCTGCCCTCAGGGCAGGCTGAGCCAGCCATAAAAACAAACAAACAAACAAACGTTCTGAAACAAGAAAAAAAATAAAATTAAACAAGCAATCAAGCAAGCAAACAAACACAAATTGCTGGGCTTATAGACAGACGACCCCTCCCCCAAGCTTTTTTGTTTTTGAGACAGGATCTCACTATCTAGTCCAGGGCCGGCAGGATGGCTCAGTGGACTAAAGCGCCTGCTTAGGAAAGCTTACACAGCTGCAGGGACCACGGTTTGATTCCTGGTACCACATGCTGCGCCAGCCCTGCCCTCAGGGCAGTCTGAGCCGGCCATAAAAATAAATAAATAAACGAACAAAAGTTCTGAAACAAGAAAAAAGAAAAAAAAGAAAAGAAAGTTACCAAATAAAATAAAAATATTCTAAGAACCAGTATTGTTATACAGATATACATAAGTATGGCAAATATTTTTGTACATGTATTTATGAACTTCTGGAGTAGGGTACATTACACATTGATAGGGTTGAAGTTGACAAAATGTAGCAGGTCTTCATTAATTTATAAATCTGTAAATATCCAGGCTATTTATAGGGCAGTTGTCAATTTTCATAGGTTATTTCTTCAGTCTCTTGAGAATTATTTTTTGCTTCTTCTACAAATGTTGTAATAAATTCTCGAAGATTTCTGAAAATAAACAAGACATCAGCAAAAGAGATTAAGAAAAATTCATTAAAGAATGAAGACTACTTCAAAATAAACATTCATTTGTAAGAGACATTTACCCCCAAATTGATGAGACATGACAATCATCTACTTTTGATTAATGTATATGTCAGTAGTTTGGGCCTTGAATGCAACAAAGACTTTCTGATATTTGGGTACATGACTGTTACATTTCTAGGCTGTGTTACATTTCTAGACTGGTATCAGAGTCAGATCATTTCCATTACTGAGGACATAGAAGGGGCCTCTAGGTTGTGTATATGCAACTGTGTTGTCTTCCTAGGTGTAACAATGTAAAGAGACCCAGAATCTGGGCTCTCTAGGGGACTCACTTAGCACTAATTCTGGCACTTCTCTTTCTTGGCTTTCTCTGGCATGTATGTAGAAATAAAAATGTTCTGTTTTTTTTTTGGCCTCCTTGACAGTTAAGAGCAGCTTTGAGACATGGGCCTCCCACTGAGGTATAGGTGGGAATCCCTGAAGAAGCCTGCCACTCTATAAAGAAGCAGAAAAGCCTCACAGGCCTGATAGCTGCTGCTTCCTTCAAGCATTGGAACACAGACCTTATGCTTGAGGAACATACTAAAACCACAGCAGGAAAGTCACCATGAGGCCAGACCACCTTCATCACTTCCCCACTGACACATCTAAGCCTTCCTATCTTTAAACCATCATGGTTTTCTACTGTTCCCAATCATATCACATCTGGAGATTTGAACGGTAGAACTGACTTCAATAAAAATAATTGGGTAAAGGACAAATTTAGGAAATATATAGCATGAATGAATAATTCACGGTCTTAAAACTTCAAAGTAATGTATTTAAAGGGTTTTACCAAGATTTAGTATTACTAGATACATGTCATTTGAGAAAAGAAACTTGCCACAACCATATAATCCCCCTCTCCTGATTTTCTGTGTAAGAATTCACCCCAAAGTTTTAGCTTTCTCCAGTGAATTTATTACTAAATAATGTGTGCATTTCGATGTTTAGATCTTAGGCTAAGTATTTTAAACATAAGAAAAGGTATAACACATGTATTTAAAGTGAGTGCTCAGAAGTAGTACTACATCAAAAGTGTTATAACTAATGTAGTTTTGAGCGAATGTTTTTGAGAAAAGCATACTGTCATATATCTTTATGTTAACTATTCATTATAATTCACTGAAACATTTTTTGTTAATTAAAAAATGGCACTAATGAATCATAAGTGGAATGCTTACTTCAACAAATACTAGTTATTTATCCCATAAACATAAGGCCTGAAATAAATTCAACATGTTTGGAAAATGAAGAAGCAGTATTTTCATGACAGAGTATCACAGGGAATTATTTTGTGGATGTTCGAAAATCAGCAGCAGACTTCACTTTACTTTTGAAGTTCATAAAGTTGCAGTGCTAAACATTTCTCATTAAATTTACAGTTTTCTTTTCACGTCAAATCTTGTGTCCTGTGACATAACTTTTCTCATTGCCCAAACGATCTGAGCTCCAAGTACTTGCAGTGCTTGATAACTCCTTTTGCCTACTCTGTGAGATGCTCACTTGGGATTTTTCTTGCTTTACATTCGTTTTTAGCTTGCATATGCTTCTCATCCTTTAGCTTGAAAACTCTAAGTATTTCCAAGGATCTTGTTGATCCAAGGCCCAGCTATATTTCCCACTGTCAGGAATTAGATCCATTTTTAAGGTCTAAGGTGCTACTATACACAAAGCTTACCTCTAGGACCCTAATTTTTCATTTTTCTCTACTGTAGTACTTCTCCACAACCTAGAAATACTTCATCAAATTTGAAACCAAGTGCTGCCAAAAATAAAGGCCACCCCTTGTCTTATGTTAGCAACCATTTCCGGTTTGTTTTATTACTGGTTATATCAGCATCTTAGCCTCATGAGCAGCCCTGAGCTCTTTTCTCACCATCATCCCACTGAAGAATTTTGGTCAAACTAATTATAGAACAGATGGCCCTTCACTGAAGCACATTTTACACAAAAATGATTATTAGAGTTTTCTATGAGAGTCTCCTGTTCAAGCGGGAGTTTGTGGAAAACATCTTTTTTTTTTCTCTTTCTTCCTATTCACTATTATATGATCAGGCTACTGCTGCTATTTTCCATTAATTAGGATCTATTTGACATATTCAGTTCTGTGCACTATTATATAGAAAAATTTATTCTTATTAAACAGGCATCAGAAAATGATTATTAGGAAATAATTTTAAAGTACTAAAAAATAAAGTATTGTCTCCATTTAAAATATAATCCAGGGGCCTGGCAGGATGGCTCAGTGGTCTAAAGCGCTTGCTTAGGAAAGCTTGGGCGGCTGCAGGGACCTCAGTTCAATCCCCAGCACCACATGCTGCACCAGCCCTGCCCTCAGGGCAGGCTGAGCCAGCCATAAAAATAAATAAACAAACAAAAGTTCTGAGACAAGAAAAAAATAAAATAAAATAAAATTCTTAAAAATATATAATCCATATCAAATATTTTACTGGACTTAGGAAATTAATGAAGGAAATATTACGGAGGGTTCAAAGGCTCTTCTTGCACTTTTTAATTAGTTTTCTTCTTGCACTTTTATTTGTAATAAATAAGACATTGGGAATTTGGATATTCTTTTTAAAAACATTTATTTATTTATTTATTAAGAGGTCTGTTATTGTGGGGTGTTATTTTATGTTTCCTAGAAATATGTTCTTCTTCTTTTAAAATCATGTACATGTATATCTCAAGTTGAATGGTTTTGAAGTGAACCCTAACCTTGGCAAAGAAAATGAAGATAAACCAGTTACATTATTTTTCTTAATTGAATGTTTCTTTCAAAAGTGCATTAGGTCAGCTTACAGTTTCACTGAAGCAAAAATAAAATAAGCTGAGATATACATACAAACTTGTGTGTGTAACTCATGATAAAAGAAGTGAGCATGGGGTGGTAGAAATAAGAAACACCCATAGAGGCCAAGGCAGACAGAAAGAACTACAGAAAAGGTTAACTGGATGTATACGACTAGAAAGAAGCAGGCAAGTGAATAAATAATTTACTTTGTGTTTGTATAAGAGACTTTGACTGCAGACAAAGCATGGTGTTGGATCCTGCATTAGAAGTAGGGGAAGTATTCAGTAGATTTGTATATGTAAATGTTTGTGTGCTTAATTCTTTACTCTCTTTTTTTCTCTTTTGCCTTCCTTTGCTTCTCCCATACCCTCCTTTGTTCACTCTCCCAAATGAACAGTTTCTTGTTCCTTTCCAGTACCTATCATTCATTTTTGTCCTTACTTGTACTTTTGGCTTCTCACACAAGAGAAACAGTGTAATATTGTAATAAATGTGTTCCTGATTTATTTTACTTTGAAGTATGTTCTCAAAGGGCATCTATTTGCCTAAGGTTTCAAATTTGTCTTTCTTCATAGCAGAGTAGTACTCTATTATATATAAATATCACATTTTCTTTTCTTTTTTTTTTTGTGGGACCAAGTTTTGTTGAACTCACAGCCTTGCCCTTGCTAGGTAGGCACTTGTGCCACGGAGCTATCTCCCCAGCCCCAATACCACATTTTCTTTATCCATTTATCTGATAATGGACATCTGCATTGTTACCTAGATTACAAATTGTGGTGCTATAAACATTGCTGTGCATATATAACTGGGGTGTGATTCTTTTAGCTCTTTCAGAAAGATATCAATAGCTGGGTCAACTGGAAATTCTAGTTTAAGTTTTTGAAGAATCTGTATGCTGATTCCCATACAAAATTTACACTCATTGACAATGGGGAAAGTCTTCTTTATCCCCACACCCCCTCTAGCATTTGTTATTGTTTGATGTTTTGACAGCAGCCATTCTTTGTAGGGTGAGATGGAATCTCAGTGTTGTTTTCATTCACATCTTTTGAAGGATCAATGATGTTTGATATCTTCATGTATTTTTGCTATCTGCATTCTTCATCTAAGAAGTATTTATTCACTTGAGATTGAGTCTAAAGTTAGATGGCCTGGCCTTTTTTGAGTTACTTATATAATTTAAGTATTAGATCTTCGTGTGAGGAATAGCTGATAACATTTTTCACATTCTGTGAGTTGTCTCTTCACTATTGGTGGTTTCTTTTGCTGCACAAAAGCTTTTAATGTGACATAACCTGAGTTGATTCTTGGTTAATATCTAATATGCAATCATGATTGTACTCACAAAGTCTTTGACTATACCTGTCTTAAAGAGTCTTTTCTATTTTCTATTTGATCAGATTAGGTGTTTTATATTTGATCAGATTAAGGATTTAGGCAGGAGCACCACAACTCCCAACTTGAAGTTATAACACAAACCTAACATGATAAGATCAGCATGGTATTGGTAGAAAGAAAGATAAAGAAAAAAACTAGACCTGAGTGTCGATGCAGTAGAATAGAATATCCTAAAACAACTCTAAGTATACTTAGTGACTGATCCTTACTTTTGGCAAAGTGCCCAAACACATTTTCTAGAAGAAAGATAGGCAGGGAAAACTGGCTTCCCACATGTTGAATATTGAGACTAGACCAACATCTCTCACAATACACTAAACCAAAATCAAAATTGATCAAAGAGGTTACGTGTATTTTTATTATGATAGAAAGACTTACTCCTGTTCCTCCTCACTGATCTTACACTTTTTCATGATCTGTCTCACATTTTTTTCAATGACCTACAAAAAATTAAAAATTCTTTGATCATATAATAGCAGTAAGTTTGATTGTAGATAGATTATATCTGGATCATTCTTAGATAGATTATCATTTCTAGCTTCATGCACTAATGAAAACTATGAAAAATTTTGGAGGGGGTACCTCCAAAGTGGTTATAAGAGCCAAATTATTAGATTCTTAGCTACCAGTAAATGCAGTACACTGAATGGTAATGCATGTATGAGTGAGAAAAATGCTTATGACTGATATATTCCATTGTTAAAATTTGAGTTATTTTAATTAATGTATGAATTTGTACTTGCCTAGTATTAAGTGAATATATTTATAGTCAGATATCCCAAGCATTACAAAAATTTATTATTCAGAAAAAATTGAGTATGAGCAAGCACTTCAGGAAATATTTCTACAAACTCTGAGTCACACACAAAATAAAACTTACTTGTACTTTTTTCTGCAAAATCTTATTTGCTGTTTCCAGTTTTACAGCTTCATTCTGAAGGAGGTATGTTTTAAAATAAAGATATTTTGTTAGGAATATTTGTTAACTACTGTTTGCTATATATTAAAAGAAAGTATTATGTGACACTTATTATAGTTACAAGGACATTCAATAGCACATCACTTAAAAGCCCAGCAACAGGCCCGATGTGTGAGTGAGACTACCCTGGGCCCACTGGAAACTCATTCGACCCAATAACCAGACCTGGCATGTAAATGAGTATGCCCAGAGCACATCAGAAACTTACTCAACTCAGCAACAAAGTCTGGCACGTGCATGGAACCTCATCCATCAGACAGGCCTAGTATGGCAAAGTGCTGCAGAACTCCCTGAAGACTAGAGACAAGAACCACCCCGCTGATCCAGGAGTACAACAACTTGCCAGAGCGGCACAGAAGGTTCACCTCCAAGGGCTGCCACAGGAAGAAGTGTGGCTCATTTCCTCCCAGAAGAAGACCCAAACCACATCCATCTGGGATGAGTTTGAACTTGGTAGATCCAGATCTGGTGATAAGGTAAGAATTCTACTAAAGCTCTACACCAAAGGTCAGAAGGCAGGGCTATACAAAATGACAAAAAGAAGGAGCAAAATGTGCTCTCAAGCCACCAAGCCACCCAGAACAAATACAGGAGACAACAGCACAGAAGAAACTGGAAATCACACACCTGAAATCTCTGAAAAAATAGCATCTGAAGTAAAGAAACCATTACGGAAAGGTATAGAAGAAATTAGATCAGAAATGATTTCTGAAGTATAAGAAGATATAATAGTTATAACAAAAGAAATACTAAGTATTTCTAAAAAAGGCACTGATAAAAATAATAGAGGAGAATAGGAAAATGATAGAATCTTTGAATGAACAATATAGGAAAGTAATAGGATGCATGAAGCAGATTCAAAATGCTATGCAGGAACTTAAAACCTTAATCCCAAGCTGGCAAAACTATTTCAGTGAAAGTGAAAATAGACTTTCAGGCTTTAAAGACACCATTGCAGCTAGTGAAGGCAAGAAAAGATCTCTTAAAAACAACTAGGATGCAAGAAAAATAATTCAACATCTGCAAGATGATCCAAAGATGAACAACATAAGACTAATAGGCCTCAGTGGGAAAGAAGGAGTCTGTACAAATGATACAAAAAACATAGGCAGAATTAATAGCAGAAAGCTTCCCAAATATGGGGAAATAATTTGACATTCAGCGACCTAAAGCATATAGAACTCCAACCCAATTAAAAGCACATCCAGAAATTCAGCTCAGGAACAGTATACTGAGGCTGCTAGAGAAAAGAAACACATCACATTTAAAGGAAAACTCATTAGAATAATGGCAGATTTCTCTTTACAAACCATCAAGTCAAGAAGAGCATGGAACAAAGTACTTCAAGTCTTGGAAGAAAACAAATTCCAGCCCAGGCTGCTATACCCTGCAAAACTCTCTTTCAATTTCAATGGAGAAGTGAAATATTTCCAGGAAAAGAACAACTAAAGAATTTCATGATGACAAAGCCCATCCTGCACAGTTTACTAAAAGATATTCTAGAGAGGAATCAAAATGACCACAATTCCATGAAGGAGAATGGAAAGAACCCACCAAATAGGGCCAACAAAACACAGGAGGAAAAGAGATATACAAAAGCAGTCTTTCAACTATTTTGTACATAGCAGAAGAATATGTCTATCAGCATATTCTATAAATGGACTTCTCCTGCACTCTATGAGTCATTATTTTGTGTGGTTCTACAGGGTAGATATTAAGGAAATAGCAGTAGCTCAGTTCCACAAGTAACACCTGGCCACCAGTAAGTGTCAGGGACACTGTCCATATCGATGACATACTAGAACTTTGTGCAATATCCTATCTCCAAACTGTTAGAAGTTCTGGTCATATATTTGCCATTCCAGTGTTTATGTTATTCTTAGCAACTCTTTCCTACTATGGAAACTTTTTCTTAGTTGATATCTTTGTATATATTAGTCTATTGAAATATTATGTGACTACTCTGAATCAATTACAAATTTGTTCATTTGTTTACAAATTCTGGCCTGTAAGTTGGACTGCTGATTTGAATTTGGAATATTGTTTTGAAATGTTTAATTTAATTTAATTAATATTTAATTAATTTAATTAATTTTCTGAATATTATTTAATTATAAAATAAATAAATAAATAATCCAATGAATAAACAAGAAATGAAATGATGGATATCTATAAGAAAGATAAGTCTTATTTTGCTGGGTCAAAAAGTGAAGAGGTAAATGTTGCTCTCTGAAAAGATTAAAGAAGCACTAGAAAAATCCTGTCATGGAATGGAACCTCACTTTTTAATGACTGGAAAGAATTCTGTATGAGTACATGCTAGCAGGCATACCTCTTTGTATTACACTTGGCTTTATCACATTTCCTAAGATGACATAATTATTTACAAACTGAAGGTTTGTGACAAATGTCAGTTAAGCAAATTTATTAATATTATCTTTTTCAATAGCCAAAATAATGTTAACTTTTTAGCAACAATCATTTTTAAATAAGTTACAGTTTTGGGACAGTGCTGTCACACTTTTAATATACTAAAACATAGTGTAAATGCAACTTTTATGTACACCAGAATAAAAAATTCATATGATACATTTTAATGCAATATAGCCTTTATTTTTAGTTATTTATGTTTTTTTGAGATAGGGATCCCTGTGTCAATATAGCCTTGATTGAGATGGTTTGAGACCAAATCCATAATGTCTCCAGGGTATGTCTATATCAATAAGTAATAAAAATATCAGCAATAAATGATTAAAAAAGGTATGGGTAAAATTATTGAAAACTTTCTTTTATAATAGTAACAGATCTTATAAATACATAAAAATACATATAATAATTAAGATTGAGATATAGGAATAATGTACTAAAGATAAATAATACCATTTAACATATGCAGAACTTCAGAGTAAAAAAAGATCTAAAAAAGGACTGTGGTAATCATGTTAGGTGAGTGAACTTAATTTCTTTGTCGTATAATTAAAAATAGTAAAATAGTAAGTTTTATATTGTTTTTTTGCCATGACTTAAAACACTTAAATACCAGCAAAAAGTGAAAAAGTGATCCCTAATTGTAGTGTTTATATTGTAAGGCTATTATTGTCTTCCAAATAAATTAATTAATTCTTCATAAGCACTATCAAAATACTGAGAATTATTACTATACCTCTCAAATGTAGTTAACATGATGGATTAGAATGTCTAATAATGATAGGAGCCTATAAAGTGATTTGTAGTAAAAAGACTTATTTTTCCAGATATTCAACATGTTGAAAAGGATTGTGAGGCAAGATATCATTTACTACAAACATAGGCTATTTAGACCATCACCATCTTCTATATGCTATACAAGTCTTACTATTCTGTTTTTAACTTAAAAAGTAGTGTTAGAATAATATGTTACTATATAACCAGAAGGGAAAAAGAAGAGAACGTTCACATATCACATGTGATACAACTAAAAGTGTTTTTTAAAATAAATAAACATTTCTTTATTTATTTTAAATTTAACAATGGTTATATTACATATTTTCATCATCGAATCAGTTTAGATTAATAGATATAGGTATATAAGATTGATCAAAAAATTAAACATTAACACTTTCAATAGATATTACTTTTTTTTTTTTAACAGTTGACACACTGTATATTGTCCTCACAATAGTTATACAGAGCACAGAGTGTGGGCATGACACACCTTCCAATTGATATTGGTGAGGAAAGAAAAAAAATTAGAGTTCTTATATTAGGGAAACTATATGATATTTACACATGTACAACTAAAAGTTATACTGAGTCACAGTCTATGCAATTTCTGTACAAATGCTGCAGAATTTAACTATTTCTAGGATCCTACATGATTTTTTTGTCACCTGCACTTTTGTTTTATTACATATTTATTTTTTGTAGTATTTCTATAGAAAAGATGTAAAAGGAAAATATATTTGCTCCAATACAATAAAATTGCTTTATGTATTTGCTAAGGTTTGCAATTTACAATCTAAATATTTAAGTAGATAAATAGCATACCTCTATGCTTTTAATCCTGTTCTCAAGGATATCAGAAATGTTGGCATGAACCAAAGTAGCTTTAATTTGTTTCTCAAGAGTTTGAATTTCATCCCATTTGTTGAGTATTTCACATCTCTTATTTTCAACCTTCTCAGTAAGAGTAAGATGTTCTTCATCAGTTACAGTTTTTTGACAAGATTCTAGATATGTATTTGAAAATAAAATGTTACTGGATTGAATGTCTCAGCTACTTTGAATATCACTGTGTATTACTGACAATATTCTGTATTAAGTATAATTATAAACTATAGTTTTATAGTTTTTATAAATTATAAAAATGATCAAATTCCAAGCATGTCAATGAAATGAAGATAATCAGATTCAGAGATAGTTGTTCCACCTTTAATTCATTCAGATTATCAGTGAGGATTTGTTGTGCACTCAGTTTTGCAGACACTTGGCTAGGTGAGAAGGTTCACTAATAAATTATGAGAGGAAGTAGGTGATGGTGATGGTGAGAAAGTAGGAGGTGCAGTGGAGACACAAACAGAAACATCTAGTCCATAGGGAGAAACTCAAGGATGATTTTGCTAGAGCAGTGGTACTAATTTTAGTGTCAAGAATGAAAAGGAGTACAAGTGCATGGCGTAGAGAAGAAGCAGAACTCAAAATACAATGTTGGAAAGAAAACAAGCAAAAAGGCATTGAAGTGCCTAAAAAACACTTACCTGATTTCTCCTTAGCGGACTGTAGCAACATGCACTCCATCTCTAATTCATTTCTCAGCCTACAAATTGATAACAAAAAATAGTGACATACTAGTGCCCTATTTACACCATTTTTCTTTTGTCTCATTTATACTAATGCATTTCAATGAGGAAAAAACCTGATCTTACTTTGTACCATAAAGAGGACACTGAAGATGTCTATAAGAGCTCCAACCAGTCAACTTAAGGTCACATATGTGGGCATTAGGTCTGAGAGCAGGATTAAGAAGTTATCTGGTGGGGCCAGTGAGATAGCTCAGCAGTCTAAAGCTTAGGCAAGCTTGCAGGGACTGCGGTTTCAATCCCCAGTACCACATCCCATGCCACGACCTCCCCAACCCCCACACCAGAATGGGCTGAGCAAGCTAAAAAAAAAAAAAAAGTTATTTAATGATAGGCACACTGTGGGTCTCTTGGGACAAGAGAGAGCTTACAAACATGTTCTGAGCAAGAGACCTGGAGGACAATAGCCTTCTCTCTGCTAGTTACACTGAAAGCATTGCCCATATTTGGTTTTATTTCTTGTTTTGTTTGCTTGTGGATACTGTAGCTGCTTTAAATTTGTTTAATCTTTTCTTTTTGAAAATCTTTGCAAACAATGTGTTTATCCAACTGTCACTTGACCCTGGAGGACCATACAGAGGAGGTCACAGAATTTTTTAGTTAAAAAACAGTAAGAATATTCCTGTGAGGTATATTGACTTTGTAGCTCTCTCGTCTATCAATAACTGAGCCAGCATACCAGAAATGGGGTTCCTTAGGCTCCCTCCAAAGCTTCCCATGAACATACCATATTTGGTACAATATCCTAGTAAAGTACACAATGACTGTGGAAGAGGCCAAATGGCAGGATGGCTTTGGTAATGTAGTGTGTAACAATGCACAAAGATATAGACAAACAATTATCACATGGTTTTAAACTCTTTGAAATCAGCCACACCTAGGTCAAACAAATCAGGTTACTAAGGCCTCACATGTCATTGTGCTCCAGGGCTGCCTTGGTGGCCTGCACAAGCTTTCTCAGCTCCCTTTTGGCCTGATCAACGTCTTCAGACCTCACAGGACCCTTCTCCAGCCTTTGGACTTCTTCGTGGAGCCTCTGGAGGACGAGATAAAACAAAGATAAGGCACTCCCAGGAAAGGCACAATGCCATTCCTTTTATTGTTGCTGTGTACCCAAGGTGCCCTGGGTTAAAATAAAAATTAAATGAAAACTCCAGCAAAGATAGGTACATTGTAAGGACTGGAGAGAAGGATGGAGGGATATTGTAGGAGGTATGACTGGTCAGGTAAAATTCTGGAGAAAATGCCCCTGTTTCAGAATTTAATAATTTTATTTTCCTAAGGGACCTTATACCTGCCAGGCAGGCTTTTATGCTGCTGACCTATCTAAGAAATTCTTTTCTTCTGGCTCAGCCCTCCCTGAGGGCAGGGCAGCACGGTACCTGGTGGTGCTGGAATTGAACCACAGTCCCCTGTGCTTGGCTAATCTTGCCTAAGCAGGTGCTACTGCTGAGGTATCTCACTTTCCCATCCTAAGAAATTTTTAAAGGGTTCATATTCCATGGCTTCATTGTGTATGCTGAGGGGAGTGTGCTGAATAAAGTAATTCAGGCACACTACATTCAGTTCCATAGTTCTTTCTCCTACATTAGTTAAAAAAATAACCATAAGCTAATTTCTCTACTTAAGAATAAAACAATACTGTGCTCAAATGCAAAGGTTATTCAGATCCCTAAGATCCTCCTGGACAATGCCTCTTGGTATTAACTGATACAGTGCTCTCTATAACCCCAAATTACAAGGAGGGTGGAGGGAAATGAGACCTCAGTTCATTAGACTACTGTGTCAGTCTATAGGAGGGCAGATTGTTTGTTTACTGCTCATGGAATACATGTGCTTCATGATGGATTGTTACCTTAATCTGCTTTGTGTGCTGGGAGTCCAGAAGCACTGCTATGTAGAGTTCATACTTGTTCTATACACGAACACACATACAAAGAATTCATTGGAAATGCATTAGAAAATAATGCTACCTTAAAGAGTTCTTTGTTTTAATAATATAGAAATTAAGGATATCAATTTTGATTTTTGTAAGTTTTATAAAATATTTCTGTAGTGTATGAAACCATGCACACTAATATTTATAAAATTGAACATTCTTTGAAGTATATTTAGATGTTAAGAATTGATAACTTCAACATACTGTCATAAACTACTTTGTCTGCATACAACAAATGGTCCCCTGCCAACCAGAAGTTCTACAGATGTGGGTCTTGTAGCCTGCCAAAGGAAAGTTACCAAGTGACAAGGGCATTTCTGGAGAAGAAGCTACCACCTGCCACAGGTAATCATCCATTGTCACTAGAGAAATTAGAAAATGGCACCCTGTTTAAGCAATATAATTTCAAGGCAGATTGTATATGAGGTTTGCTTTCATCATTAAATCATAAGAAACGTGTAATTCCATAGTGATTCATATAAAATTACACATCTGTGACTATAAAAGCTTATATGTTATAGATGGACCAAGTATACAATTAGGAAGCGTGGTGGACAAACATGTGCAGCGAGCTCACTGGGTGCTTAATCACCAAGGCCCAGACATGTGTCTGTGGCTAAGGTCATGCATGGCTTTTGATCTTCCTCCATGCAATGGAGACTTGAGATATGAGTTAGTTCCCTAAGAATGGCAGAAGAAAAATAGCACATAACTCCACTGTTATGCAGAAAGTATATATTTTGCCTACCTTAATTTCTTTCAAGAGGTCACCAAATATCAGAGAACTGTTGCAAATATCTTCAAAGACATCTCCAAAAACCTGAAGCCTGTCAAACTGTTGAGAGTTGCATGTGCGTATTTTCTGAAGTTCCTAAGGTAAAGAAAATGGACCTGTTTCCCTTGGTCTTTATTCTTTTCTCAGAATAGTTCTTTGGGTTGAGGAACCAAAGGGCACAGTTGCCATCGCCCAGGTGTTACTGAGCAGGTGGTGATCCAAGGTGACCCTATTGTTCTCCCACCAGCTACTGAGAGCCTCCTCAAGAGAGCTTGGTTTTTGTTCCTGTTCTTTTGTTCTTTTTATTATTATCTGACCTCTGATCTTTGCACCCAAGAGTCTTAGTGCTGTTTCTACAGTCCCCCCATAGCCACTTCCTTTTCCTACTAGCAAACTCTGGACTAATTATTTTTTAGCTACAAGATAGGACAATATTCAACATATTGAATATTTAAATTTTAAGGATGCATACTAATAAAAGACACACTGCCATTAATCCCCCTCAGAATACTCCCGTTCACTAGGAACACACTTATCTCATTGCTTTTGCAACTTCCTGAAGCAGTTCTGGAAGTTCTCTTTCCTATTGTTATGAATTGTGATTCAACAAAGTATCTGTTGAACTGTGCTCCCCAGTGCTAACCAACAGAAAAGTGGGCTCACTAAAACATTATGATTGTGTCCTCTTCCATGTTATACAGCAGATCTGGAGCCATGCAACTTCTGGCTATTTTCCAAAGCCAATAAGACCATGAAAGGAAAAACTTTTGAACTGATTCAAGGCAACAAAGCATCCATAGCAGTGCAACTGAAGATTCACTGAAGAGGATGCCCAGAACTGCTTCAGAAAGTGGCAAGAATGGTGGGATAAGCATGTTTGAAATGACATAAGTATTTCAAAGGGAGATTAATAGCGATGTGTCTTCTACTATAATTGTTAGAATTTTTATTTGTACACATTTTCAATGCATAATATATTCATCCTAGGGAAGTGGCACATACACATATCATAGCTTGATCCTTTTTTCTTTCCCCTTCCCTTTCTCCCTCCCATCTCCACTATCCCTAAGTCCCCTCCCCATCCTCACAAAATTTGTCTCCCTGCTTTACTGCATTTGTCAGTTATAACTCCCAAACACCTTTTCTTCTCTCCCAAGCATGGACTCTTCCCCAAGTTCTATGCCAGCTCTGAGCAGGCACTGTGGATGTGCTCTGTGGGGATGAGCCTACAGCGTTACCCACTCTCTGTCTTCCGACTACAGTGTTCTTCATGGTAAGGAGGGGATCCCTCTTCTCAGATCCCATGAGCATTGCCTGTGCCATTGCTGCACAGACCATCTATCACTTCTGAAGGCACACTTGCCTCCAACTGACCAGTTGGAACCTTCTATGGCCCCCTGTTATTATCTAATGGTGATGTAGAGTGACCTCAGGCCCTGGCACTTTGGTTCCATTTTACCTGCACATAAAAACAAGCTACCTGAGGACAAATTTCAGCCCATCAGTGTTCTTGAACTGGAGCCCTGCATGACTAGAACGGCAAACAGCCCTCCTTACCTCCTCCAATTTCTTTTCATGGCTGACTACGACTTTGCTCCCAGTGAAGTCACTCTTCAGATCTTGCTTTGCCACAACTTCTTTTTGGAAACTCAAGAACTTCTTGTACCGGTCAGCTTTTGTCACACAGGCTAGGTAGGAGCTGATGTACTCATACTCATCTGGGCCCTGGGGAGACAGGGTACACTGGCGGCTGGACCCTGCTCCTTTAAACCTTAGTACCTTCATGTCAGGCAACCTGAGTTCTTCTCGCTGGCATCTCTCTGAGGGGCACTCAAGCACCTCTTCTTGTTTTTCTGCCTCCTGAAAAATCTGCTTTGGAATGGAGTCTTCAGAAGTGTGCAAAGTTTGTGAAACTTCTGCTTGTGGGTTTAAATACTTGAAGAGCTTCATGTTCTGAGCATGGCTGGGAACCAGGGCTGTGTTGACAGTAAAATAAGACAAAGCATCCTTCATCTCAGCAGTCTTCCTGTCCCCAGCCTTGCCAGTTCTTGCTGGAGGCATCGTCTCCCACCATGACCTGTGGGCATTGTGCCAGTGATGCAGGATGGTCTCCCGTGGCCTGTAGAGCTTGTTGGGGTTCAGGTGCCCTGAGATGTAGAGATAGATGTCCTCTCTGTGGTTCTTCTGGAGTCTGTTCAGGAGCTCCCTTAAGTTACACAGGGTCTTAACACTGCAAAGCTCACATTGTTTTCGCCTCCCATAGACTGTTTGGGAAACATAACATGCACATGAAATATCAGTTCCACCAAAAACTAGCCATGCCCATTTGCTGAGCTGGCATATCGCATACCCAAAAGTGGGGTCTCCAGAAAGGCTGTGGTTGCTCTGGCTATTAAGAGAAAAAGAAGTAAAACTCTAGAAAAAAAATCTAAAACATTAATTATAATTCTAAGTGATGATGCATAAGGATGTCTTTTTTGATATACTGAACAGGATATTCTAGGGAATAAATAAAATAAATTATATTTTTCTCCCTGTATATTAAAAAGTGTCAGGATCCCTTACAATCGAAGTACCTGTCATTCCTTCTGTTATGTCCTCACAAGGAATAACCTATGGCTATGGTGACAGGACAGTGGCCTTCTCACACAAGGCTCTGCTCTTTGAATCCCCAGGAATAGGGCTGTATTCCAGAACAAAGCTCAGGATATAAAATTGCAGGCAGTCTTGGTTTCCCTGCCTGTTTCTGGCTACGAGAGCACAGATGTACTATGTTATCTCTGAGAGCCTTAGCTATTCCTCCTCCTCAGCATCAGGATAATCACTGCTACAGAATGGTTTCTGGACCTCCATGGAAGGCACGGTCAAGTCTAGCGCCCAGCCTCCCAGCTGTCTGGCGTGGACATGGGCCATCACTGGCTCTTACATGGGCCATCAGAGCTCCATGTGGCAGCACATTCTTCCAACCAGGGGTTTCTTGAAAAAAAAAACCCACTATGAACAGATAAAATATTAATAAAATAATTTCTCAAGATAATTGCAACTCATAAAGCCAGATCATACTAAGTTTGCAGAAAATAGAAGAAAGCCATGTCTTGCTTCATTTTTGCTATTTCCAAGGAGACTTGAGGCCTTTGGAATTAACCCCCATACTTAACACATCTTTGAATTCGATTATAGAGAGACTTGCTTTTCTACACTTAACCCAGAATCCAATTCTGTTTGCTATGACCTGTAATGTGTGCTATGTATTACCTCCTGCCATACAGTGAATATTACAGTTGCTGAAAAACCCTGGCTTTGTATATCCTGTTGTCTTTAGTGCACATAAAAAAACAAAAAACAAAAAAACCCCCAACTATTCACTGGCAATTTCTCTTCCAAATGATCTGAAAAAAATTTGCTTTAAGGAACACCAAACATCTTAAATGTGTATCTACTAGAAAGACTTAGAAATCAATTTTTGAACAAGGTTTATATTAATTACATGTTTTCAACTTTTTTAGGATTGAACATTTTAAAACACAGAGTGTTGCTTTTTTTCTTTTAAGAAAATCATCTTTTCTTCAGGATACAGAGTATACTGAGATCAAGAGAAGGCAGGGGGTGGAGGGGAGAAAATGAATGAAAAAAGCAACTTAATGGGCCAGAAGATCTAGCTCAGCAGCCTAAGCGCCTGCCTGGCAAGCACAAGGTCCTGAAAAAAAAAAAAAAAAAAAAAAGAATTGGAGCCAGCAAGACAGCAAGATAGCTCAGTGGACTGAAGTGCCTGCTTAGGCAAGTGCAGGGCCCATGGTTCAGTCCCTGGTACCACATGCCACACCAGCATTGCCCCTAGGGTGAGCTGAGCTGGCCAGTCTGAGCATAGTAGCACATGCTTGTAATTTCCAGTGCTGGGGGCGGGGGCTGAAAGCGGGCGGATCACTACAAGTTTGAGGTGTGTAGTGAGACCCTACAACAACCAAATACATTTAAAAAAATAAACTAAGATGTTATGCTTGTGTATGAACACTGCACAAAGAATATTAACATTTGCATTGCAAACATATGTCAATAAAATAAATAATTTTTAAAATAAAGAGTGGCTCTTCAACGTCAACACTATTACAGCTATGCCAAATTGTCTCCTCCCTTGGAACTCTGAAATCTATGGAATCTCACAGGGATATTTCAAGAATATCCTTATCCTATCTCCCTAAAGCTAGCAAGCACCCTGGGAAATGTCAGTGGAAAGAACTCAGAGCAGAGCCAGCAGATCCTCAGGAAGGCAGGCCAGCCATAGGAAATCCAGGGGCCACAGATGGCCAAATTACCCCAAATTCTTACATAACTCTGGTGGGCTGTTTGGCTCTTCCTGGGTTCCACTGACAGCTCTGGAGTGGTGGCTGGACACACTCTGCCTTCTGTGCACTCTTCTGGAACTATATTCACCAATTCTCAAGAGAATGAACTTTGTGTTACTGATATTAGAACTCTCATAAAAGGATCACAATCACTGTTCTGCTTAATGAATAAAGATGTGTCTTAGTTACTTTTTGCACGTTGCTGGGACAAATACCCGACACTCAAAATGAAGGAAGGAAAGATTTATTTAGCTCACAGTTTGTGGAGGTTTCAGTCCATATTCGGCTGGCCCAAGGCTGAGTAGAACAGAGCAGAGGGCATCCAGTTCATGGCGGCAGAACAGCAACAAAATGGCGGCAGAGGTAGCCAATCAAACACGGCAGCAGAGCAGCAGCAACAGCCCGAGTCTGTCTCTCTTTCACTCTTTATATTACATTCAGGCTCTCCACCTTAGCCTCCGCCTTAGGCTACACCCATAATCCCAGAAGTACTTGGACCCATAAACCCATCAGTACTAAAACCCATAATCCCAGGGATCATGGATCAAGTCTCAAACTCTAGAAGTCTCTGCCCAATGACTACATGAGGCTTTGGGGGGATAACTAGACACAAACCATAACAATATGGGAGAGAAGTGGTTTCCAGAATTTTAAGAAATACTACAAAACCTGTATACCATATTGTGAGCTGTGTGTCTTGAGGGATGAAATAAATGTCCTACCCCCAATAGTCTTCAGTTTTGTGGCAGATTGGACATAGAGTGCCTCAGTAGGAGGATACCATGTGCCACAAGACAGTGGTGACTGCAGAGGGCCGGGAAGCTGCAGGAATGGATGGATGGATTTTACCTGAGGCTCTTTCTCAGGTGCCAGATATAGGAGGCAGGTCTCTATGTGCTGCCTCCAGATGTGTGATGAGGGAAATTTGCTGGTACATTTCAGGGGATGGGATTTTAAAAGGTGGTCTCATTCCTCATGTAGATAGACCCAATCTAATTGTAAAAGCACCTAAAAGCAGAGAAGCTAGAGTCCCAAGTGACAGAGGATTGGAAGGGACTACGAGATTCCAACAAGAGGGCAGGATCCTATGGCCAGACTGGCTCTCAGGCCAGGACCCAGTGCAAGGACTTAGGAAAGACTTTGGTCAAAAGCAGCAAGAGAACACTCATGGTCCTCTGCCAGGGGAAACTGGAGATTCAATAAAGCAGAGGGCCTGGGAAGAATTCTTTCACAGAGTTCCAGAAAAGCATGCATTGCTACCAATACCTCTAGCTGAGCAGAGAAACCTTGAACAGATTCCTGTGGGCTCATGCAGTCCTGTGACCCACAGAACTGAACTCCTGTTGGGTGCGATTTTCAGTCTTGCATCTTTAAAATTGTATTATTATGGTGAAACAAAGGAAAGAGGATACAGCAGATTTTGAAAGGTAGATTAGGTGTACCATGAGGGACGAAGGGAGAGGGAAGCAGTGACTCAGAGTTGGGAATGAGAGCATGTGTCCATGGCGGCCACTGAGGTAAGTCTTTCCAAGCCCACTGGGGAATCGCCAGAGACTGTCAAGAAAAGACACTTCCCCAGAGGCCTCTGTAGGGGATGCAGACTTGAGTTCTTCACCTAGTCCTTAAAAAGAAAGATGCCTCACAACCTGGGAGATGCAAGCAAAGTGCCAGGTGCTATGTCCACCCAGCACCCAAGGCAGGTGTGCAGACACCCCACTCACAGGTGTGCAGCCCACTGCAAGTGGCAACAGATAGGCACAAGGGATCTTTAGAGGTCATTGCCTTACTCCCAACTTGCCCACTGACTGGGGCAGGTACACAGTGCCAAGAGCATCTCAGAGACATAAAACGGGATCACCTTCAAACACTGTGTCGAGCAGACTCTGCTCAATGCATCCAGATTTCCTCTGCACCAGGGACCAGTGTTTCCTGGAAGGGAAGACTGGATTCTCAAGGTAGAACTCTCCTGAGTGTCACATCCAGAGAAGCTGCAGGCAGAGGGAGGCCAGAGGTGTGAGACTGGAGGCCCCTCATAGCCAGTGTCTTGTGAGGTCAGAGGGGCTGCTGCAGTGTGAGGAGCCACCGTGACAGCCACGGGAAACCCCAGAAGAGCCCTGCATTCCTAGGAAGAATGCCCCGTAATGGCCGCAGGTGTGCCCCGCCTTCTCTCCTCTTCCTCCTCCCCAGTGTTCACACATACACTCACACTCCTGCATGCACTGAACACTGGGGTAATAAGATACACTACACAGTATACACCTTTCACTACACACCCCACACTCCCACACGCTATGCAGTTTGCACCCCTTACCTACTACTGTCCCTTCTAGACCTCTCAGTGTGCTCTGCTCTTACCTTCAGGTCTGAAGAGCCACATACCAGGGATCTGGTCTTAAATCCCAGCAATCCGCAGTCCCCAGAAAAATTCCATTTTTCATAACTGTCCCCAAAGCACCCTTCTCCCAGGCACCAGGCACCAACAGTCAACACAGACACTCAGAGTCCACTTACTTTCAGGCTCTAGATCCTTCGCCATAGTCCCTTTCCCTCTCCAGGTGGAGGCTAAATGGTCACCATGGGAACCGTAAACATTCCGGCCCGTTCTCCAGGGGCTAAGCAGCTTCCCAGCAGGAGCCCCAGATTTTCCCTCCAGGTCTTGTAACTGCCTCTGGGAGCACTAGGTATTTTGCTTTTTACTGTAACATTTTCTATGCTTGAAAACCATCAAAATGATTAAAATTGGGGGAAAAGTATTCCAAATCTGATTCCTTTCTGCAGCTCATGGAGCAGAAAGTAACTGATCTTGTTCCTGTCCTGTAAGGCTGAGCAGGAGGGCACAAAGCCCTGCCAACTGTACTGGGACCGTAGCACTGATGTGGAGTCATTCACGAAATAATCAAGTTGGTGTAATATCACTGTTACATTTATTTCCTAGGGGATAGAAATCCATGAGGAGGCAAGGTTCAGCAATTTGGCCAGCATCAGTGAACACACACTGAAGGAACATAAAAGCCTATGTTTGATCACACGGTTTATGCTGTGCAAGAGAAAAACAAAAACCCTCCTGCACTTTGAAAAGTGCGATTGTATTGAGTTTTTCCAGCTGGAAAGAACTGAGGTGCAGTGAAAAGCTCTTGGAGGTAACTGAAAATGAGCTCCTTGCCAAGGGTCTGAAGCAAGCTGCACCACCCTCTTCTCCCCTCCCTCAGCTAGCTGTAGGAATGCAGCCAGGTGTTCTGGCCATTTCTTTTCTTTTTTTTTTTTTTAATTTATTATTATTATTATTTTTTTTTTTCTTGTTTCAGAACTTTTGTTTGTTTATTCACTCATTCTTATGGCTGGCTCAGCCCGCCCCGAGGGCAGGGCTGGCGCAGCATGTGGTGCCAGGGATCGAACTGTGGTCCCTGAAGCCGCCCAAGCTTTCCCAAGCAGGCACTTTAGATCACTGAGCCATCCCGCCGGGCCCTCTTGGCCATTTCTGTGTGTGTGTGTGTGTGTGTGCGCGTGCATGTTCACATGTGTATGTTCACAAAGCCAATCAGATTTTTCAAATAGGGACAGTCTGGAGTCTTATAAGAGCTGTGGCTCAGCCAACGGTGTCATCCAACCCACAGTAACTCTGAGGAGAAGGCAGGGAAGAATGAAAGTCTCCTCTCTGCCTGGCTGCTTGAGCTGAGATATTGCTCTTCTGCCATGGGTCTGGACATGTGTAGCATCAGTACTTCAGACTCTTAGGTCTCTGGCCTTGAACTAGCACTTGCACTATTTTTTGAACTTGCACTAACTGTACCTCTCCTCTCCCCCAAGGATTTGGATTAAAGCTGATGTCATCAGCTTTCCTGGGTCTCCAGTTATCTTGGAATTGCTCAGGATCCATATTATGTGAGTACCCTTCTTCTAATCTTTCTTACTGTGTGTGTCTTCATCTCTGTCTCTGTCTGTCTGTCTGTCTGTCTGTGTCTGTGTGTCTGTCTCTCTGTTCTTGGGTGTTTTTCCTCCAGAACTTAAAATACTTGGCTAACCTCGTTAGTGTACAGTGTAGCACTTCTCTCCTGATGGAAAAGCAACTCTTAAGGAAGAAGTACAGTACATTCCTCACACTTCCTCTTTGGGAAAGTTTATGCCACTCTTGCCCACTGCCTTGGCATAAGGTGCAGTTGGCCCTAGTAGGTGATAGGTTAAAGAAATCTTTAAGCTATTGGAATCAAGAAGCAGAATAGGCCATACTAGTACACAAAATATGCAAGGCGTTGATCATCAAACATGCTACTTAAATTTAAAACTTCACATTAGAAGACATATTGCCAAGAATGGTGGGAGGAATGTATTGACACTAAGGGGTTAATTTTGAATACTTAGAAGAGGATTTATGGCATTGTCTTTTTTTAAAATGTATTTGATACAGGATTTCACTATGAAGCTCAGACTCATAAAGATCATCCTGTTTTCAAACCTCCCAGAGTTGGGATTCCAGACTTGTGCCACCACACCCAGAGTGGGTTGCAGGCTCAGCATGTGTTATGGTTTGTGTCTAGTTGCTCCCCAAAAGCCTTGTGTAAGTCATGGGGCAGATCCAGCTGGAGGAGCGATGAGTGGTGAGTGGCTTGAAGGGTGGGGTCACAGGACCAGGCAGGGATCCTGGGGCAGGGCCAGAGAGGCATGAAGGGTAAACTGGTGGCCCTTACTCTGTGCCCTGACCCTCCAGCCTGCAGTCTCTCTGAGGTGCGGCATGACATTCTAGACATGGCTCCCCAGCCTCTCCTCCACACCCTGTAGTGTGAGGGCGGTGGTGTATGTCACTGAGGCCACCTTGGGCAGAGAGGAGATATTTGGAGAAGACGGAGGCACTGACCCTCTCTCCTGAGCAAATAAGGCTCTAAGGTCCTGCTTTTTTAATTCAGGCTGTTTTAAACTATGAGACTTCCAGTAAGTGTGAGCTAAATAAACCTATCCTTCCTTCATGTTGTGTGTGGAATATTTGTCCCAGCATCTAGGGAAGAGTAACTAAGACAGCATGCCAGGAGGCAGGGTTGGTGCAGCACATGGTGCCTAGAATTGAACTCTGTTCCCTGCACTTGCCTGAGCAGGTGCTTAGTCCGCTGAGCTATCTTGCCAGTGCTTGCATTGTGTCTTTTTTATTTTATTTTTTCTTGTTTCAGAACTTTTGTTTGTTTATTTATTTATTTTTATGGCGGGCTCAGCCTGCCCTGAGAGCAGGGCTGGTGCAGCATGTGGTGCCAGGGATCGAACCACGGTCCCTGCAGCTGCCTAAGCTTTCTCAAGCAGGTGCTTTAGACCACTGAGCCATCCTGCCAGGCCCTGAATTGTCTTTTAATGAAATGCATTTTTGAAATTTGAGCAATCACCCTATTTCTCCATCATTTCTTATTGATCCAATGTTTATGGCAATTTCTGTTAAATAAAAACATTACAGTGTGTTGTTATTCTCCTTATCCACTGGAGTAGGTCCATGTGACTTCTGGCTCTTCCCCAAGGTAAAAATGATGTGATAGATAAACGTTTGAATTAATTCAGGCATTGAGGCAGCCAGACAGGGCTCCTAAAGATATTCACAAATGAATACTTTCAGCACTGTGTCAGAGAGTGGCGAGAACGATGGGCTGTGTTCAAAGCAAGGGGGAGTAATTTGAGGAGGATTCATACCAATGTGTGTGTACTGCAATTATATTTTTCAAGTGTAAATACTATTTTTTTTTGTCATAGTTCATACATTTCACTGCCCTGAATGCAAGTATGAAACAAAGTAGCATACATTTAATCTTTAGATTCCTTATCTGTCTCATGCAGAGAACTAACTTCATCATTGCACTGGTGCAAATTCTTACTAAGTGCTGAGCTCCCTGAATTTATGCCAACCTTGAGCCTGGCCAAGCCTATCTCATGTGCTTTCTCCTGCCTGAGTCCTGAGCACAGCAGAAGGGGTGGCTCAGTGGGTGGGAGGCCTGCTTTGCCCTTGTTTCAGTGGTGTTTTCTGGTTCATTGGACTCCTTCCAGGAATGTGATTTGGTGGGAACCTCCCCATGGCATTTGTGGTTCTCTAGATTATGTCTTGATATCGTAAGTAGGAGGTGAGCCTGGAACCTACTCAGTTTTGGTGGCTCAGAGGTGGGACTTCAACTGTGAGCTGTGTCACACTCTGAACTTCTAGGAAGAAAGGACCTGTCATATTAGGAGTCCCTATTAGTGTCCTCAGATTGGATCTGAAGTTTTCCTCCTTGTACACAATTCCCAAGTCCTGTTCTCACTTCAGGTGGAAAGAAAGGAGAAACCCTTGAGATGGTGCATAGTGACTCAGGGGCCTTCAATTTCATGTAACTTCCTCTCCCATCCTAAGCCAACCTCAGGTAATATCTTGTTTGCAGCAGATTTCTTGTTTATAGAAGATTTTCTCTTGACTTCATTTACTGTGAATTTCCAGGTCTTATTTTAAAAGTGACAAGCAGTGTTTTGTGTGTCCTCCTTAGGTTATCTCTGCATTGTTAATCCTCACCATGATGGGTGGTGAGGAGCAAGGCTTATAAAGTGTGATGATAATAATCTCAGCTGCTGCATGAGTGTTGCATTTGTCTACATTAGTCAAGCTGCAACCTGTGCAAAGCAGGACTAAAACAGGTTTGGGGACAGTTCTGTGCTTAATTTGTTGTATGCCAGGCTGGAGCCTGAGTTACACTGGAGCTCTCAAGACGTGACTCACTTCTTGGCTTCTCTGAGCTTCATTCACCACAACTGGCAAAGGGTCACCACGATGCATAGTCCACAGACTCGCCTGGAGGATGTAGATGATACAGTGAGAAACAGCTTGGTAGACTAAGTGCTCACCTGACGCTACCTTCTGTACTGCTACCTGGGTGTGAGCACTGTATGGCCCATTCCTATTACACAGGAGACCGGAGGAAGCCTCTCCCCACCCAGAAGAGGTCGTGACATTGTGGAAAGGAGGGCAGAGTTACTGAAGCAGGGAGGGCATTCGCAGGAAGCTGTGGGATGCTCACAAAGGTGTCTTCATTTTCAATTCTGATCATGAGGGTAATGAGTGCAGAAAGGAACAGGAGCAAAACCTCTAGTGACTTGAAATCAAACACAAACCTGTGGAAGCATCTTGTCCTGTCTTCCACCCCAACTTCCTTCCTTGCACCGCTCTTCCACATACTAGATGAAATATATTTGTTTGACATTGTTGTTATTTCTTCTATGTTATAAAATAGATATGATTGGGGCTGGGGAGATAGCTCAGTGGAATAAGTGCTTGCCTGGCAAGCACAAGAGTCTGGGTTTGATCCCTGGTACCACCAAAAAATAAAATAGATGTGATGGAGGAACGTTCTCTCCTTAAAACCTGCTACAATCAAATTGATGAGAATCAACATGTGTGTAATGAAGACAAGCATTCAAATTCAGATCAGTTGTGCTGGCTGGCTGTCTTTTGCTAACTTGTCCTGCCAAATAATTGTATGGGTGTATTAGCTTGTGGAATTTACTTTTAGTGGAGTAAACATGTAACGTGGTATTTGGTTGTACAGGAAGTGGATATTAGCAAAAATTCTGTTGGTTGAATATGGAAGGCCTTCCATCAGTGAATCGGTATTGAGGGGAGAACCCCATTTTGATGATTGTCTACATTGTTTAATAATTCATAAGGCTGTGGATGCTCACTTAGCAATGCAATGGCTTCTGATCAGCAAACATTTATTCCTAAATTTGGTTTTCATGTGTTTAAGATGAAGATTTGGGGACACGATCTTCCTGCCCTCTTGATGGCAAGCAGGGATTGCCAAAACAAAAGTACCATTTTTCTTAAACAGTATTTTAAGACAAAAACACAAGTACACTTGTAGAATACTTGTCATTGCATGACACTGTGACAGTTTAGCTTAGGAATGTCAATGTACTTTACTACACTTGCATGCAGCCATGACGGTCCTCACTTCCTTGCACAGCCTGCTTTTTCTTTATAGTTGTATTCCTCCTGACACTGTGTGTTGGGGAGCAGCTGGAAAGATCTCCACCGGTGGGAATGAGGACAAGGGCTGGGTCAGGCTAGGACTAGTGTCCTTAGTTTTCTTATTATTTCCCTAAAGAATCTTTGGAAACTTTAAAATTATACAATGAAGCCGGGTGTGGTGGCACATGCCTGTAATCCCAGCACTTGGGAGGCTGAGGTAGGAGGATCACTGCGAGTTCGAGATCAGCATGGGCTACAAAAGTGAGCTCAAGGCCAGCCTGAACTGCATAGCAAGACCCTGCCTCGAAAAGACAAAAAAAAAAAAATTATACAATGAAGATCATGAATCACCTTAGAAGATTTAGCACGTTCAGTTGCCTCCTCTTTGCTGCTAGGACATGGTGGAAGTGAATGACCTTACTTTAGTATTGGATTGAGTCTTGCAGGCAAATAAGGTTTAGAATGTTTTGAAATGAACTTTCATAAAATGTGTCTTATCTTCCCATAAATGAGAGCAAATGATAAACATGAAAGATATTTTAAAAACTCTGTATTCAATTATTCACACCAAAGATAGCCATTAAAATTATAAACATTTCTAAATATATTTCATGTATCATACATATATATATTATATGTATAATTACATATTGACAAAAGATTTGTTGCTGCTCTAAGCATGTTAGTTAAATAGACTTTGCAATATAACACTCATATATGCATATGTACTGGCTGCTTGGATTATGAATTTATTTACATCTTTCCTAAGTTTTAATAAATGGCTACTGTTCTATTATACAAACATAACAATAGAGGATTTTTAAATACAAAGACTGCAAATGAATACATGAAAAAATTACACACATGTACAGTATTTATAAGTTATAAATGCAAAGTTAAGACCTCTTTAAGTTATTGCATTTGCGCATTTTACAAAGATTTTTATGTCATACATATAAAATCATTTTTTAAATTTACTAACTCATCAACTATAATAAAGTTGGATACTGTGAGCTTGAAGTTCTTTCTCCTTCCAAGAGAGAGCCTATTAAGGCTTTGGATACAGACCCATTGACTACAAATCAATTTGGTATGAGTGCTGTTTTTGGTAGCACAAAACCTGTATTACATTCCAGCAGGTTTTGGGCAGCAAGAAAATTATCCCAAATAAACCCTAGAAGGCTTGACCAGGTATGAATATTGCATCTCTTTTGCTCATATGTTCACATACAGAAAGTCACCTCTTCCTAGAAAGAATCAAGATGTTGCATTTGTACAAATTTAGTAACTGTTTCACTGTGTTTTGGGCAACTATATAATTTGAAATTGACAGGGGAATTGTACAGAAACACCTTTTTTTTTTTTTTTTTTTTTTTTTTTTTTCAGGACCAGGGTTCAAACTCACAACCTTGCACTTGCCCAGCAGGCGCTTGTGCCTTGGAGCTATCTCCCCAGCCCCGAGAAACACCTTCTATGTATCAATCTATCACACTTTCAGCTTGCACATTATGTGCACACATAGCATATAAACCATACAACAGATCATATAGAAAATAGTCCCACATGTCATTTATACTGGCTGTACAGGATATAGTATAGACCTAGGTGTTGGGGTAACTAAAGAAAAAAAAAAGAATTCAAATGTCTATATGATATTGTAGGTGGGCTAGAGTATTAAATAATATACTTTCAAAACTTATACTAGGAATAAAACTTTCTGTGGAAAGTTTGACAAATATACAGTACCTCAAAATTATTAGCTGAATATTGAAATGATAAACCACTTTCCATATGTGGAAAGCTCTGTATCCAGCTGCAAGATTCCAGATTCCACTTTGCTCTGTAGGTAATATTATTCTTTGCACCAACAGAGCAAAGCTCAGATCTGATTCCATTATAGTTTTTCACACTTTACAGTAAAGGGCAGGCAAACTATGCAACTTATAATCACTGTGGGTTGAGAAACTTTAAGTGACTGTCACAGTGCTTCTTTGGATTATAAATGTTTTTCTTGAGAAACACTGATACTTTTCTCTTTGTTCTGTCTTCTTAATTTGGAACAAGAACGCTGTTGAACATTTTTCTTTTACTGTTTTTTTATTTTTATCATCCCATTAAATATACTTAATGCTTTAGACGACCAAACTATTTTGTAAAGAAGACAATAATAACAAAAAAGGTACACACTGCACTGGTGTCACTAATTTAAACTTATTAGTCTAAATGTTAAAGAAGCCAGCAAAATGTAATATAAGGATAATAACACACAGGTTAAAATATAACAGCCATGCACTGGCAGGGATGGGGACAGAGTAACTGAGAGCATTCTTAGCAAACTGAAATCTTGCAACAATGATTTTTAAGCCAGACCAATACTTGCGATAGAAGGAATCCACTAAAATGAATAAATAAATGAATATATTCTCCACAGAGTTATAGCTAAATCAAATCAGAAAAGGTTAGAAACCAAACACACTTGAAATATATATAGAGGTTATTTTTACAACCCAAATCATGCTTATGTACCTGATGCCCAACAAAATCACATCACCATCAGTGTCACAGTTTTTGGAAGTCCTGGCAGTGAAGGAATCTGAACAGCTCCTCTGCTGCAGTCAGCATGGACATATGTTAATGAAGTCAAGTGAAGGGCAGAGATCTAATGACAAAAAGGTTCATTCATTTGACTTGGTACAGTTAACCAGGGATGTATCTCTTTAAATGTTTTCAATTCTGCTTAGGCAAGAAAGGCAAAATATTGAATATATAAGTGAAAAGTAAAATTTCAATATTTAAAATAAAGGCACAGGCCAAGCCATGGTGGGTAATTTAGTCCTATTAAAGCTCAAACCTTAAACTTGAGTTAAAAGACCAGAAATACAATACCACATATAAGAAGCTATTTAGAAACCCAGATATCCACATTACACATGTGTAACCTGTACAAACGTATCTAGTGTATATAAACATACCAATAAAGTAATGTTCACTGAGATTGTATAAATTAAAAACTTTTAGACATGCTAAAAAGGGGAAACCTACATAGAACACGTCTAGTTTCAAATGAGTCTGTTTTTGTTGCTGTGGGAACAAGTACCAGGAACAAGTCACCATGGCAGTGACGCCCTGTGCACGACCCTCTCCACAAAAGACGCAGGAGCAGCGGTGACACCCGGCACTCCCACAGGATCTCTTACCAACACCCATGCTTCTTGGACATAACTAGAACTGGGTAATGAAAATATAGGGGCTAGTTTCCTCTTTTGAGCTTTTCTAGTAAACTGATTCAGAGGGTCAGCTGCCAATTAATAGAGTGCCTTCAGTTATAAAAGATACTTCATGTCATGTTTTTCATGCATTTATATTTCTAAGAACAATTTTTAGTTAAAAAGCTTGAAAAGATGGAGTAATTGCATGTGATCATAAAACTTGTCTATATTAAATCAATATAAATTTCTGAAAATTGAACTTTCTATTTACCCATGACTAATTACCAAATTCATACTGGGCAATAGAAACTTGGCTTACTATAAAATACCATCTTAATGAGAAATTCATCAAATTCTTCTGATAACAACAACAAAAAAATCTGGTTTCTGGTATCACGTTGTCATCTGAAAAGATCTGGAGAAAAGATGAGAACCAGAACCCAAAAGTTGGTCTGCAAAATATATTTTGCCAAAATAGTCCTGACTTAAATGTTTTCCCAAACTAGTTATTAACTAAGTATCATTTATATGTATAGAGGGCTCTTCGATTTTGGTAAACCTTTGCTTCCTAAATAAGTCAGTTACACACCATAAAAGCTGCATTAATAGTTCCCAGCAGCATACAGTCCTTTGTATCTCCCAAGAAGTTAACTTTCCACCAGATCCACATGTATTGCCTTGGGAAGGTGTTCAAAGCAGAGGTCATGGAATGCAATACTCTCCAAGTGTCTGTACTATTCTTATCAGCACAGGAGCTTTGAGATGCAAAGAAGGCATGCAATGTGCATTATCATTGTTCTGCTCCACATGAAGCACAATTCATATGTTCTTTAAATACCCTTTTAATTGAGCACTGTTTAATACCTCTTCTGAAATCCAGCTTCCGGCTTACATTAGATGATTAAATTAACTTGTGCGATTCAAACTGTATGTGGTGGGATCAAGCTTCATAAATTTGTAGGGGGAAAACATACAACTTAATAGTATCAGTCTTCTGAATGCGCTAATATAAAAATGACATCCTCTAGCCACTTATAATTAAGCATTAGACATGTCCCAACACAAAAACCACTGCTTGGGCAGAGAAGAGTGGCTTTTATTTTTCATAGGTTTTCTTTTTTCTCCCTATCTCTGTTTCATATATGCATGTATTATATATGTGTTTCATATACATACAGATGTATGCCTACATACATGAATGTGAATCATATATACATCTATATGTGCCTACATACATACATACATGTGTGTGTAGACCTTCACTCATCATTGTTTTATTTCATATTATACAGTTACAGTGGAGCTCCATGTAGGGAAGCCCATATGGAAACTGAACACTGTTAATCTAAAATAAGAACACTGCTTACATTTAGCCACTTCTCTACAGCATAAACAAAACATGCTGTAGAAACCTCAGTCTTGCAAGAACAAAGTTCATGTGGACAGCAATGTGTACTGTTTTGAGTCTGCAGAAATGTCATATTAAAATTGTATTTTTTACATTAATATTCTGTCACGGTAACAGGAACAAGTTCTTTGCTGTGGCTTGGTCTGTCACTCTGATTCCTTCAGATGAGAACTAAGTGCAGAATCAGGAATCACTGAATCACTGCGACAACGCTGAAAGTGCTCACACGTGCCAGAAGTAACTTCTGATGCCTATGGAGAAACCCAGACTATTTTGTTTTTGTGGTTTTTACTCAACATTCTACTAAGATTATACAGTGGTATTAATCCACCAAGCTGTAGCTCCTCCGCAGATGTTTGACTTGTGAGATGAGCAGAAAGGGACAGGAACTAGCGACACTGTGGTGGCACTGCTGCCTCTTTGGGCTGCCTGTGGAGTGTGCCCACCCAAGCATGACAGAGCAGTGGACAAGAGGGACATATGGGACCAATGCAGCTACTAGAGTAAACTACATAACATTTGATACTGTAATATGACTTAAAGAGAAATTTGTGGTGATTTAGAATAAACCTTTTATTTTAAACATGAGTCAAAAATGTTACCATGACGCAAAGTGAAAACAGAAATAGAATCGTTAGTAAAAGTTCACATTTTATGTTGACAAGACCTGTTTAAAAAATAGTATGCCTTGCTTTTATTTGATTGTTTATGCAAAGGGTTCAATAAATTTCCCACAGCTACAATGAAAGAAGTTTGGAAAATTCCTTGACATCTTGTGAACAAAGAGTGGAAGTGCTGAGATTTCTGGGGATGCACACCTGCACCTCTTCACAGGACAAGTCCATGTCCTCTAGTGTGCAAGGGATTTGCCTGTACCCTCTGCTAAAATGCACCTAAGGGAATGTGTTCTGATCCACCCGAAATCATGAAGTTGTGGAACAAGAATTAGACCTTTTCCTATCATTTCTTACTCTGACCCCTTCGTGATGCTGTCCTGTGCCTGTGGGCTACAATTCAAGTTAATCATAAGGAGACCACACACGAACATTCACAACAGTAATGTGTAAAAGAACCCTATTTATAGCCAACAGGAACAAAGCAACACTGGTGTTAAACCCAAAGTACAATACCAGAGCAGTACCATTTATACCCTCGTGGAAATTCACAGGGAGAGTACCCTTCAGAGCTGTCTCTTTTCCTTCCCAGTAAGGTTTCCACAAGGTTAGCCTGTTATAAAGGGGGTTCAAGAGTCCAGTGGAATTGCTGGCCTGTGGACATCTAACACAGAGTGGTCCTGGCTGCTCACTGTCTGCGCACGTGTCATGGGCCCGGCAGGAAGCTGGCTGTTCTACAGACGTACTGATGTTCCCTTCTCTGAGTTTGTACTCCAGTCACCAGGTGTAGGTTTTCCCAGTCAAAACTAAAAAGCAGAAAGTGCCAAAGAAGCAGGATGAGAACCTCTGAGTGGGATGTCTGCTCCATGACCATCACTCCTGGGTCTTCACAGGATGCTTCTCAGAGGGACCCTCGGCCACGGGGGCTGGGGTGGAGATCCACAGTCCAGTCTCCTCCCCTCGAATCACTTTCTCCCACTGACTCAGATTATCCCTGGGGAGGAAAGAAATAGTCACATGGAAAATTTAAAGAGAGTTTCCGGACTCTATCTTGAAATTTGACAGAGTGGCCTGGCCCTAGGGCTTGACTGAGCACAGCAGCTCCTTGTGGCAGTGATGTGATGCTGGCAGTGGCTGGTGTCCAGCAGGCTCTGCACTGTCTCTTTAGGAAAGAGCCTGAGCCATATGCAAAGATAGAAGCCATCTTGGGACCTAGAGTATTATTTCTGAATCAGTTACCAAGACGACCTTGAACAGGGTGAATCCCAATACTTCCTGCCAGGAAGCAGGAGCTGGCAGAGTGGGACAGCAACACACCTAGCAACCATGGGAGCTGCGGACTTTCCAGTTCCAGCTCTGTAGAGGCATGGGGGAGGGGGGAAGGGGGGACAGTGAAGCACAGCTCCTGGGGCCCCTTCTCTACCCTCACCTAAGCACCTGTATTCTGAACACTGTGTCACACATAAAAAATCATCTTGAATTATACCTGGCCACATACTTGAAATTTTCTTACTGCAGAAAAACTCCATTTGGGTTCTGCTATTCTCCCTTCTGAAGTGCAGCCTCCTTTCTCCTACAGCCTTCTAATCTTTCTCCACATCTTTGGGGTAAATCACAAGCACCCTAGCCGATGACTGCAGGACTGTCCTCACTCTCTGTAGCTAAGCTGGCAGAGCGCTTAGCAATGCATTGCAACCCCAGTTTTCTTTCTTTTATGAAAATTAATTTTTTTCTCTAAGTTTACTTTAATAGGAATGATGCTAAGACATTTTTGGACAAAAGAAACTCCCAGGTGCCAGTACTCAGATCCTAAAGATTTTCTGATGTACTGTATTGGAAAAAGACATGCTAAATTTGGTTATCTTTCCCTGAGAACCAACAGTAATATGCTGATTGCATTAAGGGTTAGTAGATTGCAATGCGCTTTAAGTGATGAGGTGGGTCAACCGAGCATATTAAATCAGGAATGCAGCAAAGGTGTGAACACAGCTAAATGTCAGATTCACAAAGCTCTCTAGGGGGAGCGCCTCAGTGATGTGAGCCACTGCATAAGGACCTGGTAACCATTCATCCTTGTTGGATTTAGACTACTGCTTAGGAGAGATTTTTAAATTATGAGTCTGGAGTTAGACTGACCTTTCATCTTGGGAGAAGTTCTAGCTCATACTTTCCACTGTCCCTCATGACTTTGTGCTTATGTAATAGGGTAAGACCCTAATTAACCTTTGACTCAGGTTGTCCAAGGCTGGGAGCTTCCACTAACCTTTGCAGCAGAGGGAAACAAAAATGATTTCTTAAGTAGGAAGGAGAGACAGAGAGAGAGAGAGAGAGAGAGAGAGAGAGAGAGAGAGAGAGAGAGAGAGAGAGAGAGAGAGAGAGAGAGAGAGAGAGAGAGAGAGAGAGAGAGAGAGAAGAGAAGAGAAGAGAAGAGAAGAGAAGAGAAGAGAAGAGAAGAGAAGAGAAGAGAAGAGAGAGAGACAGAGACAGAGAGACAGAGAGAGAGAATCATTTAAAAACAGCATTTTCTTGTTCATTTTGTTTGTTGTCCTTACAAAAAATAGTACATAAAAGAAACTTTGACAGCAGCCAGCTAGGGGGAGTACACTACTTAAGTTTGAGTTTTATTTAAAATTCTCTGGCTAAATATCTATGTCCTGTCTTCCCTTCGTGTACCCACTGGGTCTCCCAAGGGCAGTTCTACCAGAGTGGTTATGAACAGCCCCTGGATACCAACTCATGTAGGAAATGCTATTGCCTCCCCTGTTCTCTGAGGGAACAACTTTAAAAATAAAGTAAAAATATTTCCAAAATGTTAATGTTCTTTACTGAGTTTAGCTCTTAGAAAAGATGAGGAGGGGGTATCTGAGTCCTGGAATAGATAACAGATGGCTTAAATTTGTTTTTGTAAGGAAATCTAATACTTCAAGAAGAGGTCTCTACTCAGGTTTCCTTGTAAACTGTAATCTGAAACCCTGCCTTTCTTAAGTACTGCTGAAGAGACATTGCTGTCTTGGCTTTTTTTTTTTTTTTTTTTTTTTTTTTTTTTTTTTTTTTTTTTTTTTTTTTTTTGGCTTTTTTGAGACAGGGTCTCTCTATGTGGTTCAGGCTGGCCTTGAGTTCACTTTTGTAGCCCAGGCTGGTCTCGAACTCATACTGTTCCTCCTGCCTCAGCCTCCCGAGTGCTGGGATTACAGGCGTGCACCACCACGCCCGGCTTGGCTTTTTCAATAAAAACAGTATTGAGGGGCCTGTGCGTGATTGAAAATACCTGCAGGTTTCTTCGTGGTGTGTGGATGACTGTAAATCAGTACCCTTCACATGCCTGTATAGTGCACTGAATAAACACAGCTGGCTATGGGATTAGTGCTAGCAGGGCTGCCTGAGTATCTCCCAGGGCTGTGCTGCATGCCATGGGGCAGGACATAGCCTGCTGAGTGTGTGCAGCAGTTGAGGCCCACCGGCACAATGTGACACACACATTGCCTCCACAGAGTGCCTTTAAAGATTAGCCTGTCTCCCTTCAGAGGACAGGTGCAGGAAGCAGGGTCCCTGACTCTGTGCATGACCTCTGTGTCACTCAGCTGACCACTGGCTCTCCCTGGCCCCCAGCATGGACTTCTCTGTCACCCATCCTGCCTGCAGGAGCATGAGCTGTGTCTGAAATCCATTTCTGATGAAGGTCAACCGAAGAGAAGAAAGTGCCCCTGGGCAGATTAGTTAGCCGGGACCACTGGGGGCTCCCAATGCCTTGGTACCTTGGCAAACACAGACATCCCAACTGATTCTGATATTCATTATGAAATGTAGTGAAGACAACATTCACAAGATGTAAAGCACTTGGGTTTTAAAAATCCCATCCCAAGCTGAATCCCAAGACGCACCTGCAGGCTTTGAGGAGCGGCTCTGTAGGAGGCAGGATCTGGGCCAGCGTAGTGTAGCACGGGATGGCGACAGCATTGTAGAATCCAATCTGCCTCAGCACATAAGTCATGGGTAAGAAACAAATTGCTCATCAGTGTTCTATTTACACTTAGATTTTCTTCTTCTACAGTCTGACTATAGAACATGTGTGTTTCAGTTTTACCTTATGTGATATCTGGCTCAATCTATATTGTTGAATACGGCTTAAAGTGTATTAAAATACATCTTAGAAATAAAACATAAAATTAAAGACATACTACAAAGTCACACTTGTTGAAATCTAAGCATACTTGGGTTAAGTGAGATTCTATTCTTAGGTCAGCTAAGTTTACTTCAAGTCCCCTTGTTATTGCTGGCCCAGTGAAGACATTTCAAAGCCAAACATGCTCTCCTACGTAGGAGACCCTATTCTATCCTATTGCTACAAAGTACCACAATAGTTTTTATTTGTATGTTACTCTTGGCTTTGGTACCTTGCATGGTCTCCAGCTACGTCCTCATTTGTTTTATTTATTTTTTATTTATGTATTTAGTAGAGGGTCTATAGGGTCTCATTTCACAGCTCAGACTTGTAGTGATCCTTTCTATTTTTCAGCCTCCCAAGCACTGATATTAGAGGCACAGCCAAAGGGGTCTCCTTCACCTCTCAGCAAGCCCTGAGGTTGAGACTGGCATGGCAGATGGGGGCTCTGAACCCTGGTCCCTGCATCTGCCTAAGGAAGCGCTTTAATCCACTGAGCTATCTGGCCAGCCCTTTTTTAAAATTTATTTTTAATTTACTAGTGTCATTGACATCAGAACTTTTTCAAGTTACTACTTGTCGATCTATTAGATTTCACAGTTATAAATTCTGTGGTACTATAAAAATATATTAAGGAATACTTTTCAGGAATTAAAAATCACTTGAAAGTAAGTGATGCCACCTTAGACTGGTCTAGGGAAGGCAAGCCATGAAATATTCTGAAGCTACCGGGTAGGGGACACAAACTGTCTAGCTTACTGTAACTGCACCAAGTGGCTAAGCACACTTACGCAACTGGCCAGTCTACTGCTCGAATACCATATATTTTGACAACTTGTATAAGATAAAATTGGCTCTGAGGTGATCACTAACTATAGTTACCCATTTCTTTTAAACAAATGAGCGTCAAGGAACTACATGAAAGGATATAAAAGAATCAAATTTATGTGGTTCTTCTTTGCTTTCTCCTGGTATGACTCCAGGTTTAAAGTCATTTCCATAGTTGCCTTGCTGGACTAATGCCTATGTGTTTCAATTTTTAAATTGGTTTCTTGTGCAGAGATTTCCTTATTGCAATTTTTACCAGATGTCATGGGTAGAAAATTCTAAGAAAGAGATTAATTAATGGAAAATATAGAATTTTGTTATGACAAAACATAATTTCAGAGTAATCAGTAATTTAGAAATAATATAGGGGCTTAGGAGATAGCTCAGTAGAATAAGCACTTGCCTGGCAAGCACAAGGCCCTGAGTTCAATCCTCAGTACTGATAGATAGATATAGATATAGGTACAGGCATAGGCACAGGCACAGGTACAGGCACAGGCACAGGCACAGGCACAGGCACAGGCACAGGCATAGGTATAGATACAGATATAGCTTAGCTAATCACAAAAAATATTGAAAAACATTTTTTGTTTTGTTGAAATAGGCTCTCATGATGTATTTCAGGCTAGCCTTGAATACACTTTTTTTTTTTTTTTTAAAGATTTATCTATGTATTTATTTATTTTTGTGGCCAGCTCAGCCTACCTTAGGGTGGGGCTGGTGCAGCATGTGGTGCTGGAGATTGAACCATGGTCCCTGTGTACTCACCTAAGCTTGCCTAAGCAGATGCATTAGACTGCTGAGCTATCTTGCCAGCCCCATGAACTCACTGTTAAGGCCAGGCTGGCCTTAAACTTCTGATAACGCTGCTGCCTCAGCCTCCTGAGTGCTGGGATTTCACACATGCATTGCCACAATGAGCATTGACAGAAATATTTTTTTTTCATTTTTAAAGTAATTTTATTGGTAAATTTTGATATACATAATGATTGCATTCATCATAGGCAATTTCCTCCTATGCATGATATATATTGATTCTTCCTTTTTCCCCAACCCTGTCCTCTCCATCCAACCCCTCTTCCTCTCCTTATTTAGTAAAGCTTTTCTTTACAATTTTTCCTTCTATTTTTCTTTTTTTCATTTTCCTTCCACCCTTTACCCCTCCTTCCCTCATTCCTCTTCCCTTTTGAATAACTAAAATGTGTAATTGATGCGGAAAAATAGGAAAATGATTTTTAGCTTTCTAAGGTATTGTACACTGTAATTTTCTATCATTTAAATATGGGATCATTACACTTAAGTTAAATATTTCTAAGTTTAAGTCGTGGCTTTTTTTCTGGGAAATTATATTTACAATATAATGAAATTCTTGACTTGTATTTTACCTGTCTTTATGATCTTTTAATCTTTAATCATGCCCACCTGGATATTTTCTGTTTCACCAATAGAGTCTGTAAATTTGATGATAATCCTTGTACAAAAACACCTATCCAGTGCAGCTTGACTTCCCTGAATTTTGGGAAGTTTCACAGTCTCAGGAAAACTTCTAGTGGTTTACCTCTGTTAATCTGCCCTTTTAGTTGTGTGAAGGGCTTTATGACATCTGTAAAATTAAGAGATTTATGGCGGGGGAGACAGCTCAGTAGAATAAGCACTTGCCTAACAAGCACAAGGGCCTGAGTTCAATCCCTGAGATATTTCATTTAAAACTTTCCCATACTATAAAACTAAAACATAACTGCTCAGCTTTTTGGCTAAGATTAAGTATACAAAACTAAAACATTTTCATGCAAAACACATTATTATAAAAAATCATTATAATTAAAAACACTAGCACGGAACCCATATTCTGTCAGCATCAGTGAGAAATACTGAGCTACTCTGCATGTTCTGTGTGTGTGTGTGACAACTTAATTACTTAAAAAGGAAAAAGAAACATGTTAGATGCCTTTTGTATATCATGTTAAGAAGATAACTTCCAAACGAATTAACAATCAAATATAAATAATGGAAAAAAAGAGATACCTAAAGGTGATATATGAAAATTCTTATATATTTTCAGGGTAGAAAAGGACTTTTAAAATATGACAAAAAAGCAGACACAAGACAGGAAAGACTACTTAACTGTGCCTGTATATATGAGAGTTTGATAAGCATTGTTAAAAGCCACCAAATTGAAAACACATATTTGTGTTATGCATGACAGGGATGCCAGCTGCACTGTCAGATAAAGGAGGTCAATGAACTCCCCTCAGTAGGGACACTAGTGGGCACCTGGCAAAGGCACCCCTGGATTTTGTGTCACAAAGAACATCAGTTCACTGCAGTGCCATGTGGGGAGAGTGGCTGAGAGCCTGTGAAGTCTAGCTAGGATTTCCTAACCTAACTTTGTTTTCCCCAGCCTGAGCCTTCTCCTATCAAACTGAGGGCCAGTGGAGACCTGAAGCATTTCTCTCCATCTCTCCGTACCCTCCAGCTTCCATTTTGACTTCAGCCTTGGGAGCAAAGGAAGCAGTCAGAGTTGGCCTTTGGACCCACACTACAGCACAACATTTTGGAGTCTAGTTTCCCATCATGCAAGTAGATTCTTAAGGATGCCTGAGAAGGTGAAGGCTCACTGGCATGGAGGAAGGCTCAAGGGTAAAGAACATTCCTCTAGTGCTCAGCCTCTGCAGGATAAGTCACTCATGCTTTTTGGTCACAGTCAGCAGGCCTGGATTGATTGTCCCTCTACTCAAAACTTACTACAAATGGCACATGCTTTCTCTTCAGAGCTGATGTTAGAACCACCATAAAGTATTTGACTTGACAAGTGAGCTGTAACTGTCCATACCTGGCCTTGTGGAACTTCATCCTTCTTGTCTCTGTCCATCATAGGTATGGGTTGTATTCCAAGTTTCTTCATTTCATCACCCTAAATCAATGGGACAGAGAATTATTCTTGATAGTCACAAAATTTGGTATTTATGATTTGTTTCCTTTGTTCATTATTCCTCAAAACGAATAATGTTTCTCATTAAGACCCTAAGAAAAAAGCCAGAATAAAGTAGAACAATGTGTTAGTCACTAACAGTGGTTCTCAACCTTTCTCATGCCGTGACCCCGCAATACAGTTCCTCATGTTGCGGTGACCCCAAACCAAAAAATAATTTTGGTAGCTACTTCAAAACTGTAATTTTGCTACAGTTATGATTTGGAATGTAAATACCTGATATGCATTATGTATTCTCATTGCTACAAATCAAACATAATTTAAACATAGTGATTAATCACTAAAACAATATTTAATTATATATTGAGCAATATTTATTACTAATTCCAATAAATAACATTTCATCATGGCATAGCATGGGTTTAAATATAACAACAATTCCAAATAAATAACATTTTCTAATGGCTTTAGGCGACCCCTGTGTTTTGGTCATTTGACCCCCGCCAGGGTGGCAACCCACAGGTTGAGAACTGCTGTGTTAGTGCCTGGTGTTTTGTCCTGCTGTTGTGTAGGGTCTTGAATTCTGTACTGAATTTCCCAAGATCAGCCTCTCTCTGGCTCCACTGTGTGGCAGTTAGTTCAAGGGGTAATGAGTGGAAGGAGCAAGCAAGCATGGGGTCCCCTCATGGCCCCTGTCACCTCATCCTCAAGAGATGCATGAGAGCAGGACCTAAGAAGTTGGGTTTCAGAGAGTAGCTCTGACACAGGAAGAGAGAGAGCCAACCCGCTGGAGCTATTGGTAAGTGCACAGCATGCTGACCACAGGGTGAGAAACCATAACCGTAGGCCACACTTGGGAAAGGCTCCCTAAGTCAGAGGCTCTGTGCTATACAACTTGTAATTACTTCATTTATTCCTCAGCGAGTACTGACAGATAGTATATTTTCCAGTTTTCTAGATATTAGAAATTAACTTTGAATTTACTTGTTAATACCTAAAATATTCTTTCTTAATATTTTTTGTCCTGGGGCTGGAGAGATAGCTCCAAGGCACAAGTGCCTGCTGGGCAAGTGCAAGGTCGTGAGTTCGAACCCTGGTCCCACAAAAAAAAAAAAAAAATTTTTGTTCTAACTGTTCACTCTTCTCTCACATTTCTTTATTATTTTAACAACTCTTATTTTCAGAAACCATAAACACAGACTAAAACTTCATTGATTTGCTAGAACACAGTCTAGAAATAAATTCCTCTGACCTTCTTATGGGTTTTCACATGAGGATGCAGCCTTCCTCATCTGAATGCCCAGGCCTGCAAGCACAGCTTTGGCTGCAAAGGGGCCTCTAGCACTGCACTTAGTGATCTTCACTCTGTTGTCATGACTAAATGGAGCCTACCACTTCCTTTGTTCCCAGTGACATTCTAAGCCCAAGAAGGAAGCAGATCTTAAACAAAATGATGCTCAACTGTGTACTGAGTCAGCATAAATGCAGCAAAGAAAAACAGCAGGGCACTAGGGACCACAAATGGAACAAGGGCTACCAGGGAACACAGAGAGGGAGAAGAGGGAAGGCAGTGATGGTCAGATGGGGTTCAGTCTATCCTGCTCCTGAGGTTGGTCTTTGTCGTAAGAGTGACAGAATCAGAGTTATCATGATCCCTGTGCAGCAATATGTTCACTAAAGACTTTAACAGGTTACAAAACTGTCTCAGGTTATGTGATCATTGCCAAAGTGAATTTTAATGTCAAACATGCAGAGCACAGACTCCACCACTGTGACTGTGACTGACTCTGAAAGACTCTGGCAGAAAGCCAGGTGGGAGCAGCAATGATGATCATGTAGACATGACATAGTGGCAGCCTGGAGGGAGGGAACTTCAGAACAGAAGTTGTGGATATTTAGGCCAGTTGCAGGAATATATTGCCACCTCCTCCCTGGGACTAGAGGGTCATGGAAGACCATGCCTATGATCATTCAGAAAAAAACCTACATTACATTGCATTACATTTCTGTGACATATTGATTTATACTTTACAATACAAATATAGTTGGTATAGTGCAAAATATTCCAGTTAAGTAAAGTGGAAAACAATGGCTAACTTGAGACCAATTTTCCTAGGTGCTATTTATAGGATGTATTCTAGGATAAGGATGCAAGTTAAGTTGGTTGTGATCATAAAATCAATTATTACAGTTCCTACAAGTACATCAGAAATAGTGTCTTAATTGAGTCTGGAAGCAATTAGGCTCTCACATGTACACAATGAAATAAAGACCAATCATGCCAATGCTTGTGTGTACAAGGTATAAGGATATCTATGGAAACAGATGGAGAAGCACACTCAGCTTAAAGTCTGTGTCCTTATACAAGAAAAATTCTTTGGCTTTTCCACTAGGAAAAAAATTAAATTATAAATAGTTTATTTTGAATTTGCACATAAATGATCTACTGGGGCCAGCAAGATGGTTTGGTGCTCTGAAATGCCTGTTTAGGCAAGCTTAGGCAACTATAGGGACGGTGGTTTGATTTCCTACACACATGCCACACCAGCCCCACCCCCAGGGCAGGCTGAGCTAGCCATAAAGTAAAAATAAAATAAGATAAATGATCTGTTGTTTTATTGTTTTATACTTATTCTTTGGTATAGGGGAATTGTGAGATTAAATTGCTACCACAAACCTGTTCATCCTTTAAATTTACTTAGTTTTTCAAACCAGAAAAAGTATCCAAAGGATTTACAGCTTATTGATAAAGTAATCTTGCAATATGTAAAGACCTAGGTATTTGTGATTACATTTTACTTTTTCACAGATGGTTCAGAAAACAACTGAGGAATAGTGAATGTACATTACTGATAATTTATTGAGCCAAAAGTATGTTAATAAAAGTCTTGTATATTTGTTCGAGGAATGTCATAAATTAATATTACACACTTTCTATAGAAATCATAATTTGCAGGTGAGTTGACCACTGGGCATATTTACAAAGACTCTTATGTCTGTGTACACAGTGCTTACCGTCTAAGTTTCTCACTGCAAGGCAGATGTAGCCTACTCAGAGTACACACCCGGTAATAATTACTGAATGGGAAGAAGATAAACCATGAAGTGAGGAAAAGTTACATTAAGCTCAACTTAGCAATAAGTTCCTGAACGGAGAATGTACACACATACACAAGTAAGATATAATGGAATGAATGTCCTCACTTTGCATCTACAGCATTTCTAAATCTTTTAGTATATGTGATTGAACATATTTTCCAGAACATAACAAGCAACACCAGCAATGTAAGCACTAAGTAAATTATCCATATATTTAATTTCTCCTCAAATATTTTCCCATTACTTGATGTTATCTATACTGATAGAAGAATCAAGGACATACCTCTGCCCAGAATTCTGCATATATATCATTTGCAGTCAATTTTGTAACTGGCCACAGTTTTGTCACAGAACACAGGTCACAGGCTGTCATCATCAAGCCAATTACACGATCTCTGGAATATAAGGCAACACTGGTCAGCACTGCAACTGCACATTTGTACTAAGGATGAGAGGGACTTTTGATTTCAGGGTGAGGTTTCTGATGGCAGACGTGAGGCTTGTGCACACAATGGGAGAAAGACAGCAGCAAGCAGTGGATCCAATTAACAGCAGGACAATAACATGGAACAAAGAAAGGCACAGTTTTCATCATAAGCATATCAGTCACTTCCGTCGTTAGTTCCACGGAGTGTATTAAATGTTTCTGTTGCTCCAATATTACCAAATATAACATAGGCTGCATACTACTACACTTTACATTTCCTGGCTATAGGCCAGTTTCATTTTCATGAAATTCTGGAATTTGAAAATGGGAAAGTCCTTCAGCGAAAATGTCTTGTTTCATTCTATATAAGGAAAGTCTGAGGTTTACAGAAATAATATGACTCCTGTGAAGGAACACTGGCTGGGACTAGGTCCGAAGACGCATGCTAGGGGCTTTCCCTATCTTCACTGGGCATGACAATGAGGAGGAAGCACCCTTCTAAGAGTTTTCTAAGTGTTTCTCTTCAAATTCTACTTTTCCAACAAAATTCACTTCCTTTCCAGCTGCTCACAAATATATGCTTCAAGTCTATTTCTTCTACATATGATTGAACCTTTTCTCCTAAAGAAATTATGTTTTCAAGATTTAGGCGTTTCCACTACAGACTGACTGGATCCAGTAGAGAGTGACTTACCCTGACCTAAATGAAGACGACACTTAATGGGAAACTATGCACTAGTTATTAGGAATTTTAAGATACTAACGTTGACTTTCATAAAACAAATCCCAAGCCTGCCCTAACCAAGGGAGACAGGGAATTCTGATCCAACTGTGCTCTCTAATGACAAGGTTCCCCTCTCAACCAGTTAGCCCATCTACTTTCCATCAGCCCATTTCCTCCAGTCCTTTGAGTTAATATATTTTACAACCTCATTTCCCGTAAAGAAATATTCTAAAACTGCATCTCGTACATTCTCTTCTAGGTTAGATTAGATGACCTAAAAACACTGATTAGACTTGACATGTACCCTTCCTGTAACCCCAAAGAGGTATAACAGGAAGGTCCAAATCCATTAAATTGTAACATTTTATGGCTTAAAGAAAGAATATTTTTGAAGTTAATTTTCTAAAGGCTTAAGAATATTAGCTGTTTTCTCAAGGTATATCCATTTAAATAGAAACAACGTAAAAAATAATTACTGTTTATAAATAATTTCATGGAATAAAATTGAATTTCATCCAGTCTATATTAACACATAAATATTTCTTTTTCTTTGCTAAGAACACATTTGGTTATAATCTCAAAAGAAACTTATTTCATACACCTATGAGACAGAATAAATATTAATACAATTGGGCATTATAAAACATATGAAAGAAACTTTCCCATTAGAAATCATGCCATATGTAAGGCTGCTACTGTAGGAATTGAAACGTTTCTGAAATAGTTACTGCAGTATTGAGATTCTGCTGTCAAAATTACTTAAGACAAAACAGTGTAACATTAGCTACTTTACTATTAATGAAGTGAAAGGATTACAAATCTAGCATGAAATGATTTTTGTAAATACAGTTACTCATATTTATTTTCAATTAAAAATCAGGTAGTCATGGTAGTCATTAATGATAACATTAAATTAGAATTAATGTTTTACTTGTGTATATAAATGGCATGTAGGCGAAGCTTATATAGTTAATTCCTAAATGCATCTTAAGAGCCAGTTGGGAAAGGAATGGAGTTTATATAAATATACTCTTGGGAGAACCTCATGCAACCCACTCACTAAAAATAATGAAGCTAGACACCACAAAATGGCTATAATACAAATGATTCATAGTTCAGCAATTTTAGAGGCTTTGACACATTCATTTATTCCAAAAGGGGTTGAATGCCTATATATACTGGGCATAGTTACAGCACTGAACAAAGTAGGTTTTGTGATTACAGAATATTCTGATGGAGAAAGGAAAACCACAAGCAAGTACAAAAAAATTCATACAGCAATTGTGCTGTGTAAAAAAAAATACAAGAGAGAACAAAAGCAGAAATAACCACAGGAAGATGCATGGGAGGGTGCTAGCAGGGACGAGGGTGACAGGGTCAACCGTGGGAATTAGCACAGCCTGCCTCAGTGAGAAGGTTCTGGCTGAACTCTTGGGACAGAATGAGACAAATCAGACAAAAATGGGCAGTGGATGAGCTGGGAATAAATATTATTATTCCATGCTTGACAGTAAGACCCAAGAGGCTTCCTGGAGGAGTGACACAACACATTTTAGAAAGGATGGCTTAGGGCTACTGGCTGGAGGAAGACCTGGGAAGCTGTAGAGACCGGGGCAGATTCTGAGGACAGTGCAGAGTTCAGACTGGACATGTGGCTTAATTGCAGCGACACTTGTGGAAATATTAATGGGATGATTGTGACACTAGAGCCAAATTGAAATGTTTTGTATCCACAGGAACTAAAATGTGAAGGCATGGCACTCTCCAAGGCTTTACTTCCTTTGTACTTCACCCAATCCACTGTTTCCTGGGTGGATAAGCAGAAATGAGGCTATCTTAGTAGATGTGTAGGCTCTCGGACTTGGCAGAAATGGTGTCTCTCATAGGCTAACACTTTTGCCTCCTCTGTGCACTCTAAATTCTCTTTTGTAATAGAGTTGTCACAGAACTTGACAAAAGGAAGGGGTAAAAAAAAGTTACCCAGTCCACGGAAGCCCTGACAAACTGTTAATGGGTCAGAATGAAGCCCCCATCATATACATCCATAGAGTTCATCTTCCAAGAAGAGCAAGTCATGCAAAAAAAAAAAAAAAAAAAAAGTAGAAACAGCAGCAGGAAAGAACACGTGACTGTACAAAATACATCAGGTAGATGTGCAAAGATGAATATAGACTATACACTCATATGATCATGACAGCAACTGCTCCTTTGTGTGAAGACAAGGTTCACAAAGGCAGAACAACAGTGGCAACATCTTTGCTGCTTTCTGGGCCTGTAGAGAGCCCTGTGAGGAGTGTACTAGACTACCAAGCAGGGAAAAATAAGATCTGTGGTGCTACATGGGTGCTCAGTTATACTGCACTTGCCTAGCAAAGAGGGACCTCTGGTTTGATTAGCAGGCCCACAAGGAAAAAGGTGTACACAGCCCAAGTAAAAACATCACACTTTTTTTTCTTTAAAAAAAAGGCAGATGCCATACTAAGAAGAGTCAAAGGACTATAGGCAGGTACTGTAATAGATCAGCAACAGAGGAAAGTCCCTGCTTCTAAAGACGCAAGGGGAGAGGCTGCAGGAACCAGCAAGGGCCACACCTAGCAGATGCCACGCCACAGGCTACCACTATACATAGGCCACAGGGACAAAGTCAGAGAAGTTCCCCCTTCCACTTCCAGACCCCACAGTGCACCAGTTGAGCTCCCTACAGCGTAGGGTAGCCCTCAGAGACAAGCAACAGAGAACTGCTGTTCATGAGTGAACTGGCAATGTGAGCCCATTTAAATATCAAGCTTTACAATTTGTGCAGGTGTCAATATGGCACTGAAACAATAGTTTTTAGGCTCAAATTTAAAATAAAATTCATGACATTAGCCTTTGTGAACTCAATTTAAACTGTATGAATAGTCCAGCACAAAACTGCCACATAATATATGGAGGAAAAAAAGCAAGTCCTGTCCATTTCAGAATGTTCATTTTTTTTTTTTAAATAAGTTATTTAAAGACCTTATTTCTCCTTTTCCACTTGGATATTTTATGTCATAATCAATTGTCTGCTGTATTGGCTCCTTGAAATTTCTTTTGAATAACCTGCTGTAGTCAGAAGATATTGATATGCACAAAAGAGCAGATTTCTATTGTGAGGGGGCCTTACAAATGCTGCTGTGGCTGAGAACAGTGGGAACCCAGAGGTTGAGCAAAAAGTGAGCATCTGGAGGTGCAGACAGGACGTCTTCCCTAGAAGCTACCACTGATTCTTATTTTAATTTTAATTTAAAAGGTCTTATATAGTATTTGCAAAGAGATTAGGTAAATCTATTTCCCCTTCAGTTAACAGTTGAACATTTTTGTTTTGTTTTTAAACTTATCTTTAAGAAATTTTATTTTTATTTTTTTATGATTTTTTTTTGAGTTTCAATTTTTTTATTGTTTAAATTTAACAATGGTTATATTACATATTTTCATCATCAGATAAGTTTAGATTAATACATATAGGTATATAAGATAGATCAAACAATTAAACATTAACCTTTCTAAATCAACATTACTTTTTTTTTTTTCTTTTCCCCTTTCTTTTCTTTGAAAGTTGACATATTGCACATTGTCCTCACAATCATTGTACAGAGTACAGTGTGT
>PVJA010003658.1:0-92883 GCA_004027025.1 Myocastor coypus
GTCAGCCCAGGGATCGGTAACCACCAGAAGACGTGGCTCTCTGGAGGCTTCCTGAATCTGGTTAGTGAAGGTTCCAGGAGTGAAGCGGCCAGCAATAGGAGTAGCTCCAGTGGCAGCAGCAAACTTCAGTACAGCCCGCTGGCCCGTGTTCCTAGAAGAGATGATGCTTACTTACATCAGCAGGGTTTTCAATGGCCACTATGGCTCGAGCTGCCAGGAGGAGCTTCTCCCCAAGTCCGCTTCAGATTTATGATGTAGATTCCATCACTTTTCCATCACTTTTCCATCTGGAAATCCAGGTTGGTGCCACCTAAGTGGGTTCCTGCAACAAGGAACTTGAGGACATCCTCCTCCTTCATTTGCAGGACATCAAGGGCTCCAGACATTGTGAAGCTTCCCTTTAAGTTACGATGGAAATCAAGAACAACTCTGTATGGACCCCGGCCGGGCAGAGCGGAAAAGTTGTTTTTTTTTTCTTTTTTAGACAAGGTTATGATATGCAGTTTGGGCTGGTGTTGTACTCGCTTCGTAGCCCCCAAGCTAATCTCAAACTCACAGAAATCCTGCTGTATCAACTTCCTGAGTGCTGGGGTTACAAGCATGTGCCACCACACCCAATTTAAATCTTTAAGTTTCTTTTTTTTCTTTTTTTTTTTTTTTTTTTTTTTTTTTTTGTCTTTTTGAGACAGGGTTTGTCTCACTATGCAGTTCAGGCTGGCTTTGAGCTCACTTTTGTAGCCCAGGCTGGTCTCGAACTCTCACTGATCCTCCTGCCTCAGCCTCCCGAGTGCTGGGATTACAGGCGTGCGCCACCACGCCCGGCTGAGTTTCTGATTCAATAAAACACTCTCCAATCTTGTGCCTATAATAATTTTCAAGCCAAATTTGCCAAGTTTGTAAGTATGTAAATTGATGTTTAATATATCAATAAGATATTTTATGATTTTAAATTCTTTTATAGTATTATAAATACAAATGCTTTCCATTTAACCATCTAATTGCAGTATATGACATTGCACTAGCTAGGTCTCCTACAACTATAAAAACTATCTAGACTTTCAACCATAATATCAATACTTAAAAGTCAATTTATGTCCCATGGTCTCTATTACTACTACTAAAGACCACCGTGGGATTTAGTTCCTTTGCCAAATAGAGAATAATTTGGAATGTTTTCACAGTTGTATACGTTTCACTGACATGCAATCGCAGACATTTAATATTTTCCTGTTTTGACACACTTTTCCTGGGGTGTGGCAGCATCCTTTCTTGTCGTGGTGAGTCAGTGTCAGCTTGGCATCCCTTAATTAAGCCAGGGATTGAGCCTTCAATACATTTCCCAATTACTGCAAATGAGATTTTAAAAAATACAACAAAAATAACTTACAGGAAATAAAAGTCTCACTCTTGCAATTCAGGTACTTTTATCTCCAGAAAGGATTTCATTGGTATTTAGTAGTGACTTCTAAGCACCTCCACAGCCCCCCTCACTCTTCCACCTTTATTCCATTTCTTCCTGATCCCCACAAGGCCAAAAGCACTTGACAAGCCGCTGGCTCTGCCTCAAGTGGTTCTTTTTGAAAGAAAAACCACTGATGAGTAGATTAAAGCTGATTGGAGATACCTGCCCGGGGGAATTTCTTAAGAATTGAGAGTAGACAAGCTTCCCCTAGGTCTTGAGAGAGCTGTTCCTCATTCACTGTCAGTGACTAGGAGAAGCAGAATTTGCTCTGAGTGTTAGCAATGAATGACTTCACCATGAAAAGAGACTTTGTTTTATTTAAGTGATTTCAGAAAGAAAAAAATCTTTGCAATGTGCTCCAAGAAAATGTCAGTCTTTCCTGTGGCAGAAAGCAATGGTAGAAAGTGACAGTTGTAAGGCAAGAGAGCATAGTTGTCTTCAAAGTAACAAAGAAGAGCAGGTAAGAAGTCCACATGGAAATCTGATGAAGGAGCATGAGAATGTAGCTTGGCTTTGTGAGCAAGTCCAGGGCTGCCAACATATCCTTAGAGATGGCAAGGACAGAGAATGTATGTGGTTCATGATTCAGAGGGTCCTGCTCAGTGTGTCCTTGAAATTCAGCTGGACAGGAAAGTTACCCATTGGATGGAAACAGAAGAAAGAAACTTAATCTAAAACATTGGCCTAAAGGATGACAAAAACATGTTTTTTTTGTCTTTTCAGCTACCATCTTGGCATGCTACCTTAGCCTCAGAGGTAAATGAGGACAGGAGTTGGTTGGCCCCTTTAGGCACCAAAAATCAGAACACATGTTTGAATAAATGTGAATTTACTGACAGGATGAAATATTTTAAACTAGATCTGACCAAGAGACTCAGAATATACTGTGACAAAGGAATACGGAAGTCAGAAGATCTAAGCTGTAGCTACACAGTGAGTGGTACAAAAATGCTAACCGAAACCACATACAATATGAGTGCATCCCATCTATACTCAAGGAAATCAATGAAATGTAAGATACTCATCTTGAAATTTCCTCTTGTAGACTTTGATATTCTGCCTTTAGAGTATAAAGTAATCCAATTCCTACTACTAGATGCACATAAACCAGGAAGGAGCATGAGAATATCTAGAAACTCTGGCTGGTGATGTGCTTCTCTTTTTTGGCGCCTCCATCCTTCACCTTCATAGGCAAGAGAGATACTAGCATCAGCTCTAGTGAGACAGAAGACAGTGCAGCCCCATTTGGCTCTGGGATGCCCTGGGATGTGAGAAGGAATCCACCACACTGGAAAATCAGCCTTCTCTGGTCAGCAAAGGTCTGACCCAAGTATAAGCATAATTCTTGTCCACTTCTTCTCATTCCAGTTGTTGTAGACTTGGCCACTACAAGGAATCTAGCATAGTATTTCTCAAACTATATGTTATGAGAGTTGAAGTATGTTTTAATTACCAGTCTACATATAAGAATGATAAAATAGGGAGGAAAGAAGGGACATATAAATCTAAAACTTTAAGTTCAAGAGATATAAAATTAGTTTGTCAAAGGGCTACACATGTTCTCAGTGCTTAATTTCTGCATTTCTCTTGCCTCTGACTAGTAGCAAAGTTTAATTTTTGACACCATTCGGTAAAGTGCAATTTTGAACCCTGGAAAACTTTCTGTAGGTAACTGGATAAGGTGGGCATAAAATGTCATTAGGAAACTCTAGGTCTTGGGTTGGAAACTCACTTAATACTTGCTATAAAATAGTAATCTAGGATGGGCAATGGCTGTATGAGCCCTTAAAGAAAAGTCCAATCCAATGGAAATCTGAGGTTAGAACAAAGACAAGGACAGGGAATAAGGAAGAGAGAAAGTTTTGCAGAGGAAGGTACATGTAGAGTCATATATCCTACTTCCAGAAATAAAAATAAATCTGAACGAGATGTTGTGAGACTAAATATACAAATGGACAACATATAAAAATAGAATTTTGACCTATGACCTCTAACAACATACTCAGGAAACCAAACCCTTATATTTATAAACACTCCAGGTTCCCAGCTTGCTATTAGTTAGACTTGTGCAGATCCAGATCGCTATCATTTTGTATGTATGTGGCAATTTGTATGTATGTGGGTAAGGGATGCTAGGGATTGAAGACAGGACCTTCACTTTGAGTCTTATTCCGATTGATTCATTGATTCATTGATTCATTGATTCATTATTGACAGCACTTGGGATTGAATCCAAAACCTCTTCACTGAAGTACACTCCCAGCCCTTTAAAAAAAATTTATTGGTACATTTGTATAGTACACAATTTTTTTCAGTTAGGAATTTGCCAGAATGCTAAATTTTACAGGCTCGGTTTGAACTTGTATCCTTTTGCCTCAGCCTCTTACAGGTATGCATCACCACATCTAGCTAGCTTTTTAATCTTTATACAAGCTTCTAGTCATTGCTCAGACTGCTTGCACCAACTGTTCTCTTCAGTGGCAGTCAGAAGGCTATCAACTATATAATGATTAACTCCAAGTGACCAATTCACTAATAATGACAGCTCCTTTGCATTTGTTCCTACTTCCAACTTGGGGCAGATCACAGAAAACAAAATAAGCAGCCATTCAGTTGCACAGTGCAGCCATAGTTAGCCCAGCTACAGGTTTCCTAGACTCTGACCCTGGCATGCCTAAAGCCTTCTTTGCTTTCTTTTGTACACCTTTCTTCCTCTTTGGTTTGCCTTTGACTTTCTGTCAGAACACAGGTGGTAACTGACTCCCTTGATCTAGCAAGATCAGAATACATGCTCTTTACGTTTTTCATTTGGTTGAACTCCATTTATTTCCACAGCATGATTAGTTTTTGGGAAAGCTTCATCTTCTCTAAAACATCCCTAAGCACTTCAGAAAAATCAGCATAGTCTTAATAACTGAGTCCAATCTTGTCTCTTTGGCAACTCCCTTTCTGTCCTACTCACAGCCAATCCCTCTGTAAATACTCCATAAGCAGAGATCCTTCTCTCTCAGCACTGTGAGAGGAGGTTCTACAAAATAGAACCCAAAGCATTTCCCCCTATTTCTCCTACCACCGTGGGAGTCCAAGGAACCAACTTGCTTCTGAATTTCCACAACAACCTCTTCACCATCCTTGCTTTCTCTTTTTCCTTCTGTAATCCATTCTCATTTAGCAGGCAGAGGAACCTGTATATCAAATATGTCCTTTCTCTGCTTAAACCTTCCAAAAGCTTCCATCTCACAGAATAAAATCTGAACTCCTTTACCACCTGGCATATTCTCTCTTCCACCTCACCTATTCCACTCCTCCTGTCATCCATGACACTCAGGCCTCATTGGCCTTCTCAAATGTGCCAATCCTGTTCCCATCTCAGAGTTTCTGCACCAGTTGCTCCCTCTCCTGGGACTGTGCTCCCTCTCTGACCTCTGCATGGCTGGCTGCTTCTTGCCATTCAGATGTGAGCTTAGACATCATCCAGAAAAACAAAGAAAACACCATCATCACCATTCACTGCCGCATCACCCACCCAACTCTATCTTTCTGAACTATGCTCACTATTCACTGAGACTCCCTTGTTAGTTAGTTTTACTCTCCATCTCCTAACCTCAGGATCAGGAATGCAGTGTATGTACTTTATTCCTTAAACACTGACAGCACTGGCATGGAATCGGTCCTTAGTATTTGTTGAATAAATTAACAAATGAAGCACGACTGGGGAGAGAGCTTGGTGGTCTGGCAAGTGCAAGGTATGCAATTCAGTCACTAGTACCACGTGCTATGCCAGCCCTGGAACAAGCTGTGGTAGACCACACCTGTAACCCCAGTGCTGAGGAAGCTGAGAGGAGTATCACTATGAGTCTATAAATGTTTAGTGAAACTGCATCAGAAACGAAAGAAAGAAAGAAAGACAAATGAAGCAATAAATGACTGATTGGGAGAATAGCATAAGAATTTGGACTTTGGACTTTGTGGGTAAAACCACGGTTGCTCCCTATTTTAAACCCGACTCCCAAGCACTGTGAGGCCCAAATCAATGCCCAACTTCCCAAGGAAGTCTTTTTGCACTTAGTCGATGTGCCTTTTCCTCATCAGCACATGCAGCTCTTACTGTCTGGGGTATCCTGTGGCCCGTGGCCTGTTCCTCAGAGCTTTACACCTAGTTCTGCCAAATTGTTCCTTGACTTATTAGCTTAGCACATGTACACATTCCACCCCCTAAAATCACTTTGTTGTTCTTTCCATAAAATAATTCAGTGGACATAGAGGAAACACAATAATCAGTGTTTAAATTAATTTTCAACTGCACCTCAGAAAATCAGTGTAGCATTGATTCATTGTTCTGAGGGAGCCAGCAACAAATTGAGGTCAAAATTGAAACCTCCAAACACTTCCTCAGCCTATGTGCATTTCCTGCTGATGTAAAATGCCCATACTCCCCATTGTCAATTCTATACAATTTACACTCTGTATAAATCTATTTTGTTCATTTTCCTCTCAAGGATACATTCTGTGCTTCAAAGGCAATAGCTGGGGATAGCTTGGGACAGAATTCACTGAGGACAGACTTAGAGGCCCAGTGGGCAGCCAGCCAGGAATTACAGCTTGAGTGACATTTTTTTTTTTTTTTTTTTTTGACTGGCAAAGAAAGAGTGCCTCACCACCCCAGTGCTCAAACACCAGTTCACCCAGTTGGTGAAAGCTTCTTGCTGTTTTATTGAAATTTTATACTGCTGAAAACTCATATATTACTCTGCTCAAGTTTGGTTTGTGATAATGGCTATTTCTAAAGTATATAAAAGAGCTAGAATTATGTTTTTATGAGTTAATTTTCAAAAAGGATCAGCAATTCCACAGGTTACTCCGGCTTTTTACCCCATCTGCTGTGACAGCAGGTGTGATTTCACAAGCCCACTCCCATCAATCATCCTCTCCAACCTGTCTCTGGTGCCTGACAAGGTGTTTATGTGCACTACATGGAAACCATCACTGGATCTTGGGAACAAATACGGCTGTCTTTCAACAATACTCTGGAGGAAGACTTCCATGGAGACCTAGGTACCCGATTCAGGTGAGTGATCCATTCAATCAGCACAATCTCACTTTCTTTCAAGGTTTGCAAACCAAAGCTCTTCAGGATGAGACAGGTGAGGCAAAGGCATGGCACATCCTTTTGTAAAATAGCAGAGTGGCCAAGCTGTGGACAAAGTTGAGAGTGCATGATCTATCTGCAAAGTATTTGCATTTGCTTTGCATAAAATGTGCTAGCTAAACACAAGTTTTTTACTGGCATAATGTGGCCACCAATTTTTAATCTCTATGCATTTATTAAGTCAGTATCATGCATAAAACTCAAGACTGATGCTTTTCTTAGAATTCAAAAATTTGGGGACAGTTGTAACTGGAAATGGTTATAAAATTTATTTTCTCTGACTTTGTCTTATGAGGAAATTAAGGCCCTGGAGATTTATAAGCAGATAGCAAGAATATACAGAGTTAATATAAAACTCGAGTCTCTAATCCCAAGTTCTTTACCTACTTGTCATTGCTTCTCTAAAGTGATAGTAACACAGTCATATTTGATGTGGTTTTGTACAACTATTCCCTTTAAAACCTTATTGCAATATATTCATAACAAAAAGTGCAAATGATCAATGCTAGATTCAAATGTTACATGAATTCAAGTCATCACAGATGATGCCGATTATATGATGTGTGCAAACATTATCCACAATTGTTTTGCATGGTGCAGTGAAACTACTAAACAAAGATTTCAAGTATTTGAAGGTACCTCAAAGAAGCTTAAATTTTTTTAAGCCGGAGTAACCTGTGGAATTGCTGATCCTTTTTGAAAATTAACTCATAAAAACATAATCTGTGAAATCAAGTTAGAGTAGCATGCTCGAGCCGGCCCACCAGACGTCCAGGCCCGCCCGCCAGATGTTTCAGTCCGATCGCCTGAACTTTCCAGCCTGCCTGCCAGACGTCTCCTGCCCATTCTCCTGAGGTCTCCAACCCACTCGCGCAAGTATTCCGGCCCTGCCCGCCATGTTAGACCTACTCCAGCCCACTGTGAAAGCAGCCGACCCAGAAGCTAGGCCCAACATGTGACTCAGATCTTCAGCCAGATACAAGCATAGCCTATCCAGCATCAGGTCCACCACCTGAGTCACACCTCAGGCTTGATGCAAGCTTAGCCTACCCAGCAGTGAGGCCTCCCAGTCCTGCAGGTCACTGCTGTACAGAGTGATACAGACAAAGAGCAAAATGTAATCTCAGGCCCCGAACCCACCTGTAACAGATACAAGAGACTACCCTACAAGAAAATGAAAATCATGCAGATGAAATCTCTGAGCCGATAGCTTCTGAGGTAGACAAACAAGTGCAGAAACGTATAGAGCAACTCAGATCAGAGATAACATGTCAAGTAAAAAAAAAGAAATATATGGAAAAAATAGACTCTGAAGTGGAAAAACAACTGCAGAAACGTATAAAGGAAACCAGAGCAGAAATAACCACTGAAGTTAAAAAAGACATGTCTAAATTAATAGCATCTAAAGTAGAGGAACAACTACAGAAAGATAGAGAGGAGAACAGAGCAGAAATAATCTCTGAATTAGAGAGAGAGAGAGAATAACTATAATGAGAGACTTTACTACTATTAAAGAAGATATTAATAAAAAAGTTAGAGGAGAATAGAAAAATGATGGACTCCCTGAGTGAACAATATAAGAAAGAAATAGATCGCATGAAACAATTTGAAAGAGATATACAAGAAAATAAAATCTCAATCACAAGCTGTCAAAACCGTATGAACCAAAGTGAAGATATAATCTCAGATCTTGAAGACACAGTTGCAGCTAGTGAAAAGATAAGAAAGGATCTCTTAAAAACAACTAGGATGCAGGAAAAAATAATTCAACATCTGCAAGATGATGCAAAAAATGAACAATGTGAGATTAACAGAGTAGCACACTCATTGTTATTCCTTTTAAAATCATCTAATGCTACTGTGTTACTCTTTAGCGTATTTCAAGTGGTTTTGAAGTGTTGGAGTTACATCTTCATTCCAAGACATTTCGTCACTTCCTACTCTCTTCTTACTAGTAAAACCCCATGTCTTGTTCAGGTGGCTACTGTTTTTTTTCTTTTTGACTCAGAGTGACATTTTTTTGTTGTTATTGTTTTTGAGACAGGGTTTCGCTGTACAGTTCAGGCTGGCCTTGAGCTCAGTTTTGTAGCCCAGGCTGGTCTCGAACTCTCACTGATCCTCCTGCCTCAGCCTCCCAATTACTGGGATTACAGGCGTGTGCCACCACGCCCGGCTTTCAGAGTGACATTTTGATCAATCTGTCAGCAGCTGTGCTCCTATCCACCTCCCTCGTGATTAATTCAATCGAGTACATGTGATGTAAATCTGGTGAATAAAATACAAAGAGAATTTGCTGAGGGACTTCAGGGAAAGGGTTTCCTCAATCATAAAAGCTGGTCTTTTTCTCTCCCTCAGATGTTGCGATAAGAACATGGACATCTGGAGCTGCTGCAGCCATCTTGTGACCATGAGATAATTTAGTCTGAGGACAAAATCTATATGCTGAGTTTAGCAGAGCAGGAAGACAGAAATGTTCCCTAAAAATTCATGTGAAATCACTTCCTTATGGACTTTTTACATGAGATAATCAACTCTTTAGCATTCAGTTCAGTTAAGAAGGGGATTTTCTATCTTACCCAAAGCCCCAACTGAATCTTGTATTTGACTCTCCCCTTAGTATTTTGGAAATATTGAAAGCTTACAACTCCCAAAAGGAGGGTTGGGTGGTAAACTGAGACCTGTGTTGGTCTTTTCTACTCTTAGAACACTAGCAGCTACCCAGCTACCCGTCCCCAAACCCAAGGGCTCTGGTAAGTATACTTGGATACCTTTATGGAGGGGGAAGATGTTTGCAAATTGCCTATGATCTCATCTCCAGCATGATGAGGGTAAATGTGAAGCATAGTCCATTGCCTGAGTGTTATGGTGTGTGTCCAGTTGTCCGTCCAAAACCTCATGCAGTTATGGGACAGACTTTTAGAGTTTGTGATGAACTCATGATCCACTGGGATAGTGGGTGTGATTGTTGCTGAGGTAACGGGCCTGAGTACTGCCCCCACCGTGGGGCAGTGGGGCAGATAGCCTGACTGCAGCTTAAAAGAGACAGACTTGCTGTCTGTTGCCATTGCTGCTGTTACTCCTCTCATTTGCTCTTGCTGTTTTACTACTTTCCACCACCATGAACTGTTGTCCTCTGCCATGTTCCATGCTCCCTTGGAACCAGCTGAGTATGGATTGAAATCGCTAATAACTGAGGCCTAAATAAACCTGTCCTTCCTTCATTTTGAGTGTCAGTTATTTGTCCCAACAACAAGAGTAACTGAGACACCAAGATATCAGTGATAGCCTTATAAGGTGACCAAAGATGACCAGACTCTGATAAAGTTTTATACTTTTACATGTTATTCTTAAAACATAAGAAAGAATTAGAATCAGTGTAAGAAGAAATCTGTCCTCTTAAGGGAAAAATAAGATAAGGAAGATAAAATGGACATTTTCAGGAATGATGATATTATGCAAGTACATGTGAGTTTGTTTGTTTTCTCACTCCTCTAAGAGTTCTAGTGACAGCAATTGTCCTTCTTTGGATGGTCCTTACTATTCCTTTTCAACCCCACCACTTAGGAATCCTCTATCTTTTGCTTTACTCTAGCAGTAATCTCATTCTGTGGCCATAAAGTAGCATATGGTGAGCAGCAATGACAAGGCTGCCCAGAGGCCACGGAGGAGGCGAAGGCCCCACTGAATTCAAGGTCATTGCCATTAACCTACAGAGTTCTGTAAGTTCTATCTTCTAGAAAGAATTGAACTTTGGAGAATTCAAAAATATAACCTGTAGAGAATGGCTTACAGATATACTTTATACATGCTGAGTATCTTGAAAAAACAGACATGAAGATAAAGTAGTTTCTTTGTTCTCTAGGTCAGGTATCAAACCATTATAGCAGCACTTATCCAGGAGAGGCCTGGTGTGTGAACACTCAAACCCCAACCATGGCATAATAATAAGAGTCAAATTCTCTTCGGAGAGAACATTTCCTCCTGGGAAAGCCTAAAGTGCTTTAAAACTATTTATTTGCAAAATAAATATTACATTTAGCCATTTACAGAAAAAAGCACAAACTATTCTATGATGGAATGCTGTCAACTATGAAAAAATTGAAGTCCCTCTGCTACCCCTCTGCTCTAGTCCCCATGATACACATTCCTAACTCTTTAGAGCAAAATAAACGTGCCTCTGCCAGAATACAGCCTGCAGGTAATTCTTGAATCCCAGATCCTCAGTGGCTGTCAGTAGCTGTTATTACTTCTAACACAATATCATTCCTCTATCTTCTCGTCCTCCATCCTGATACACTTAACTTTCTGATTAATAAAAGCCAGTGGAAAAGAGCAGAAGATTTAATAAAAGATGATGAAATAGGAAGAACCAGGAATCTGTCTCCCCATTTAGACAATAATAGCACTGGTAGCATCTACATAGTGGAACTATTTTGGAACTCTGGGGTCCATTGAAAGCTTACAACTCCCAAAGGAAGATTTGGGTGGCAAACTGAGATCTGTGCTGGTCATTTCCACTCTTGGACCACTAGCAGCTACCCTTCCCTAAACCGCAGGGTTTAGGGAAGCAGTTGGGCTTGAGTTCCTAGATCAATTTACAGAAGATTTGCAGCAATAGGCAAAGAATGACTTATCCTGCTATCAGCGGAGGTTTCTGTTCTGGTCACTGAATCTCAGCCACAGACATTCAGACAAGGGCCACAAGGCCACTGCTGTTGTACCTCACCTCCAAGTCCCTCCCCCTCAGGCCTAAGTGACTTAGAGGGATTCAAAGGCCCAGAGCTCTTTGCAAATAAATTTTTTTTTCTCTTTTCTCCCTTTTAGGAGCCAGATCTTAAAGAATATAACATTTAAAACTAATTGTAAACCATATATGGAAAAAATTAAAAAGTGACTGCATATATCCAAAGAAAGTCAGAAGTTTAGAAAGACTTGAGAAACTTTAAGCGTGCCCCTCAGATCAGTTTCTTTAACTTCCACGTGTAAAAACATGCGATATTTATCTCTCTTTGTCTGTCTTATTTCATTTAATGTATTCAGTTAAATCCATTCTGCCACAAATAATGGAATTTTGTTCTTTTCACTCCCAAATAATATTCCATTTTGTAAATGTATCACATTTTCTTTATTCAACAGACACTTTGGTTGCTACCACAGCTAGGCTATTGTGAATGGTGGTTCAATACATATGGGAATACAGATATTTCTTTGATAAACTGATTTCATTTCCTCTGGTTATAATATACTCAGTAGTGGGATAATAGGATCATATAGCAGTGCAATCTTTAGTTTACTGAGAAATTCTCCATACTACTGTCCATATTGGCTGAAAGAAATTATATTCCCAACAACAGTATATTAAGCTTCCTTTTTCTCAGCATCTTTGCTGACAATTAGTATTTCTCTTTTTTTGTTTTTTTTTTTAATCACTGTCAGTCTAACAAGGGTGATTGCATTGTGGTTTCAATTAGCATTTCCCTGATAGCTGGTGATGCTGAGCATTGTTTCATATGCTTTCTAGGTATTTATAGCTCTTCTTTCAGGAAGTCGCAGTTATGGTTTGTGTTTTAGTGCCCCCCTCAAGGCTTCATGTGGTTCATAGATGTGAGGGCTTTTAGAGATGGTTGGATCTCATGTGTGTGAGGCTGGACTCAGTTGTGTCATGCTGGAATCAAGGGTACAAAATTATTTCTGAGTTCTCCATTCTGTTCCATTTGTCCACATTGGTTTATACACTAATACAGTACCATTTTGTCTTTATTGCTATTAACCCTATAGTATGTCTTAAAAACAAGTATTGCCAGCTGTGGTGGCAACATCTATAATCTCAGCATTTGAGAAGCTGAAGCAGGAGAATCACCATGAGTTTGAGACCAATATAGGCTACATAATGAGTTCAAGGCTATCTAAATTACAGAATGAGACCCTGTTTCAAAAAAAAAAGGAAAAAAATCAGTTGTTTTTAAGAGATCTTTCCTTTTGTGTTCACTAGCTGCAATGCTATCTTCAATGTTTGAAATTCTATCTTTAGTTTCATTCAAGTGGTTTTGCCAACTTCCAGTAGAATTCTTAATACCCTGGGTATCACTTTGAATCTGTTTCATGCATTCTAATTCTTTCCTGTATTGGTCATTCAATGTTTCCATCATTTTCCTATTTCCTGCTAGTTTTTATCTGTCTTCTTTAGATACATCAAGCAAATTTTTTTTTTTTTTCCGCAGTGCCAGGGATTGAACTCAGGACTTTGCACATGCCAGGCAAGTGTTTATTCCACTGAGCTATCTCCCCAGCCTCAATTCTTTCATGATCATTGCTATTTCCTTTCTTCCTTGAGAGATCATTTCTGCTCTGATTTGTTGTATCACCTGATGGAGCTGTTTCTTTCCTTCAGTTGCTATCATTTCAGAAATTTCAGCTGTGTGACTTCCAAGTTCTCCTATGACCTTGTCTCCTGGACTGGTTTTGGGTGGGCTAGAGGTCTGAGATTATCCTTTGTTCCTTCCTTTCATCATTTTTAAAGCTTCCAATATTCTACTTCTACTGTGATGGTGGGGGATGTGGGCAAGTGAGCAAGGCTCTCAGGAGAGTGCGAGGGCAGGATAGGCTTCCAAAGCTTCTACTGTGTGGGGTTCAGTGTGGCTTCCACCTAGGTGGGTGGAGGAGGGCAAGCCACAGCTCGATGATGATGAGCCAAGTTCTGCTAGGCTCTCTCAATGGTAGGTAAGGGTAGGGTAGGGCTCATCAAGGCTCCCACGGATCCCCACAGCAGTCTTTTAAAAGGGTGACAACAGGCAGCTAGGGCTCAGCTGAGCTCCAGTGAAGGTGACGGGTAGAGCAGCATCCATCCGTTTTCCTTTTTTAAATTTTAATTCTTTTTACTTTTTAAAACGAGTAAAAATTAGAATTAAAGCACAAAAATTACAGGTGATGCAGAATTTTATTTTAAAAAGTAATATGAATTTCACAATATTTGTTGTAATATATAGTATTGTCTTCCAACCAGTTATTCATATGACTGTATAGATGCATGTAATATTGGCAGAAGAAAGTAAAGAAGAGAAACATGTAAGAAATTAAGAGGAGAAAAAGTATAACTGAAGAAAGGCAACAAAACCAATTAAAGCATTGTCTGGTGCCAGGGATTGAACTGTGGTCCCTGCATTTGCCTAAGCTTGCCTAAGCAGGTGCTTTAGACTACTGAGCTACCTCAGTGGCCCTCTCGCACTTGTTATTACTTGATTTCTTGGTGATAGCCATTCTTTCTGGAATATAATGAAATCTCAGTGTTGGCTTGATTTCCATCTTTACCGGGCAGAGATGTTGAGATGCTGAACATTTTTCATGTATTTATTAGCCACTTGTTCTTCTGAGAAATATCTTCATCTCAGTTGCCTATGTTTTTAATTTTATGTATGTATGTATGTTATGTATGTATGTATGTATGTACTCATTCATTTATTTGTAGTTTAGGGAAGGGTCTACAGGGTGCTCAGGGTCTCACTACTAGATCAGACTCATAATGATCTGCCTGTTTTCAGCCTCCCAAGAGCTGGAATTACAGGTGTGCACCACCATGCCCCATCTTAATTGCCATCTCAGTGGGCCCCATAGGTAAGGCCTGCATGGCAAGCCCAGGAATGGAACCCCAGGACCCTGCACCTACTTACAGAAGTGTTAATCCACTGAGCTATTTGGCTGGCCCTCAGTTGAAGAAAACGGTTTTAACTTTGTCCCATTCAGTGTGATGTTGACTGCTGTTATGGCTTGTATTTAGATGTCCCTCAAAACTTTAGGCAGCCATAGGTGGTATTTTGGGAAGTGGCTGGATCTAGGGTTTGTGCTGCCCATATCAAGGATGTGATATTGGAATTGATTCATGGTGTGCTATTGGGCTATTTCTCCTCTGTGATGCTCTTCTGTTTGGAGATAGCCAGTCAGAGACTGAAACCTCCACAAACTGTGAGCAAAAATAAGCCTTTCCTCCTTTAACTTTGTATGTTGGGTAGTTTGTGTGAGCAATGGGAAAAAAATAACTAAGACAGCTATAGATTTGTCATAGTCTTTATTATGCTGAAATACATTACTTCTATACTTAATTGAGAGATTTTATCATGAAAAATGTTAAATTTTGTCAGATGCTTTTTGTCTGCATTGATTGAGATGACCATATGATTTTTACCCTTCATTCTACTCAATATGATTTTTTTATTGTGGGACCAGGATTTGAACTTATTATCTTGCACTTGCCAGGCAAGTGCTTATTCTACTGAGCTATCTCCCCAACCCTCTCAATATGATTTTTTTTTTTTTTTTGATGGGACCAGGGATTCAACTCAGTTCCTTGCACTTCCCAGGCAAGCACTTATTCTACTGAGCTATTTCCCCAGCCCCTCGTTCTACTTAATATGAAATAGACCAAAGAGTCATGTGTTGAGGACTTGATTCTCAAAGCAGCAATGATCAATATTGGAGTCTAGAGAAGTGACTGAATCAGAAGAGCGTTAGTTTTATTAGTGGATTTGTCTACTGATGAGATTGTTATTTGATGGTATTGAGAAGTAGTGGAAACAGAAGGTCAGGCTTAGTGGAAGAATATGGGTCATGAAGGCATGAACTTGGTCCCTGGTACCTACTTTCTAGCACTTTGCGTTTCTGCTCCTGGATGCCACGAGGTAAGAAGCTCTCCTCCATTATGTCCTTCCTCCATGACATGTCTGTCTCAGAACAGCCTTAGAAGCATTAGAGCCATTTGACCATAGACTAACGCCCCTAAGATGATCAGCCGTGATAGGTCTGTCCTCCTTTAAGTTGTTCTCACCAGGTCTTTTGTCATGTCAATGAAATGCTGACTAACACAGATGTGTTATATTTATTGATTTGCATTATGTTGACGCATCCTTGCCAATTCTCACTTAATCAAGATGCTTAAAATTTTTGACATGCTATTGGATGTCATTTGCCAGTCTTTGTCAAGAATTTTTACAGCAATGTTTCTTTGGGATATTGGTTATAACTTCATTTTTCTATTGCTTCTTTTTTTTTACTTTTAGAAATTGTTTTATTTTTCATCAACCTCATTCCCATTTTGCTTAAGCATCAGCAGAACAGTTCAAGACCACTCGGTGGTGATTCCTACCCAGTCAGTGGCCTATGCAATGAGAGCTGCAGACCGATCTTCTGTGGCTGGCTGAGCATTCCAGTCTTCAGTAGGGAACTGCTGAATGGGCACAGAGGGCACCTGCACGCCTTCGGACCAGTCGGCGACCTCAGGCTGAGCAGCAGTGAACTCCGGAGCTGGTGCAGTCCATTCACCCTGAAATTCCTCCTCGGTCACAGCATTTTCAGCATCAGCCTGCTCTTCCTTTTCAATCTCTTCAGGATCCTGATAGAAGTAGACATCAGGTATGACTTCCCATGGGTGTTCACGGGAAATGGTGCCACGCATGCGCAGCACTTCCTGGGCCAGCATCCACCACATCAGACCCACAGAGTGAGCTCCCTTATTGTTGCATGGAATGGCAATGTCCACATAGCGCAGAGGAGAATCTGTGTTGCACAGAGCAATGGTTGGCAGATTGACATAACATGCCTTCGTGAGGGGCTGGCGCTCAGCCCAGGGGTCAGTAACCACCAGACGTGGCTCTCTGAAGGCTGCCTGAATTTGTTTAGTGAAGGTTCCAGGAGTGAAACGGCCAGCAATAGGAGTAGCTCCAGTGGCAGCAGCAAACTTCAGCACAGCCTGCTGGCCCGTGTTGCTAGAGGATATGACACTGACATCAGCAGGGTTTTCAATGGCCACTATGGCTCGAGCTGCCAAGAGCAGCTTCTCCCAAGTCTGCTTCAGATTTATGATGTAGATTCCGTCACTTTTGTAGATACACTGCTCCATCTGGAAATTCAGGTTGGTGCCACTTAAGTGGGTTCCTGCAGCAAGGAACTTGAGGACGTCCTCCTCTTTCATTTGCAGGACATCAAGAGCCCTGGATATTGTGAAGTTTCCCTTTAAGTTACCACGGAATCAAGAACAACGCCATATGGACCCTGGCTGGGCAGTGTGGAAAGCTATTGCTTCTTTACATGATTTTTTATTTTTTTAAAGAATTTTTTTATTTTTTTTTCTTGTTTCAGAACTTTTGTTTGTTTGTTTATTTATTTTTATGGCCAGCTCAGCCTGCCCTGAGGGGAGGGCTGGTGCAGCATGTGGGGATCGAACTGCGGTCCCTGCAGCCACCCAAGCTTTCCTAAGCAGGCACTTTAGACCACTGAGCCATCCTGCCGGGCCCCCACGTGGTTTTGATCTCAGGTTAGTGCTAACTCTATAGAATACATTTGGAAGATCTTACCCTTTTTAAATTTATGTAAAAAGAAAAATGAGGTTAGATTCTTAAAAGTTTCATAGAATTAAGTGGTGAAGTTGTCTAGTACTAGGAGATTCTTTGCTGAGATATTTTAATTACTGACTTAATCATGTTAGGCATTATTTGTTCTGGTTTTCTGCATCTTCCTGGTTCATTTTGGTAGGCTTTTTGAGTCCAGAAATTTGTTTATTCCATCTAAGTTTTCTGATTTTCTTCTCCATAGTTGTTCATAATTGTCCCTTTCAGATTTCTTATTGCTTAAATACAATACCAAAACACACACATCTTAGAAAAGAGTGGTTTAATTTGTTCATGATATTGGCTTGCTCTAAAATAGAGACATATGAGAGGGGGCATGGTAGAACAAAACTTATTATTTTATAGTTGTCACAAATCAGAGCAGGGGAAGAGTACCAGTGTGGAAAGATTAAGAATTTAAACATAAACCCCACCATTTAAACATAAATTCCACCACTATGACCCATCCAGATACACCTAGAAGTATATTCCACCAAAACTCAGGATGGATCCCAAAGCAAATCAGATCGAAACTCCACCCTAACTGCCACATTCCACCACTTTTTTGTATCCACATGTTTCCCCAAACACATTATAAATTGTACTTAATGTGTCTAAATAAAGATAAGAGCAAGTTCATAATTCTGTATAATGTAACTATCCCACACACAACTTGAAATGCAACAATCCATTCCCCAAAGTCTTAACAGTTCAATCATTCTTCAAAATTCCAAGTTTAAGTTTTTTCTGAGACTCTATGAAAACCCTTAACTATGGTCTTCTGTAAAAATACAGGACAATTACATAATCCCAAAGTACACTAGAACAACGAAAACATCTCCACTCCCAAAGAGAAAAATAGTAAGGTAAAAAAGAGCCAGACCAAAGAAGGCCTGAAATCCAGCAGAGTAAATGTTAGGTCCTATAGCTCTATATCTAACAGCAGGGCACAAAGCAATAAAATGTGGCTTTCAAAGGGCTTGGGTGGCATGACCTCTATAGCTTTGCCTGTTGCAGTCCACACAGCCTCTCTCTTGGGCTAGCTCCCTTAGGAGGCTACAGCTTTCCTTTAGCAAACATTCTACACTCCTGGCCCCTTCAACTTCCTGGTATTTCTACTGCATCTTGTGCTTCAGTCACACAACTTCATACACTGCCTTCTCAGAGGCTTCTTGCCTGGTCTTTTGGGTCTTCCTTTGAAATCTGGATGGAAGCCCCTGTGACCCCAATAATCTTGCATTCTGAATGCTAATAAAACAAACACCATATGGATGATGCCAAGCTCTGCTGTCATTGAAAGCAGTAGCCAGGCTCCCTTGTCCATGGCTGCAGTGGTCTCTGAGTGCCTGAATGAGTGAGCATAGCAAAATGAATCTGAAGGAATCAATTTCCTTGGAGCTTCTTGTTAAGCAGGGGTTCCAGGAGCTCTCTTCTCTGAAAACATTCACAAGTTTGTACCCTCAAACATGCAATGGGTGCTGATTTGCCTTTAAGTCCTTTATTCCTGTTCCTGCAAAAAGAACTTGGTTCCTTTTCAGTGGTATCAATCTCTTCAGCAACCATACCACCTTTAGTCCCAACTTTACATATTATTCCTTCTAGGCCAAAATTTACATTTTTCAAATTTGTCTTCTCTCTCTTTCCCTCCAGTTCTCAATATGAATCTGAAAAAAAGCAGCCCAGAGTATACACACTGAAGCCTGAACTTTAGGCTGTCTTAAAATTTCCTCTGCCATACAAATCAGTCTAACACATTTAATCTCATTCTCCCACAAAAATATCAGGATATGGGCAAAATGGAGGCAAATTTTCTGTCAGATCATAACACAGATGACCACTAGTCCAAATGACAGTTGAGTCCTTGTTCCTGACTACAAGCCTCCCACCTGGTCTTTATACTGCCCACAATCCTCTCAGTATTCTGGTCTTCTGAGTACTGACCATAATTTCCCACTGATCTATGATTACACCATTCCACTGTCTCTCTACACTGCATCTCTACATGTTTCCAAATTCCTCCTGCAAAGCAGTTCCAAACGTTTTCTGATCACACAGTGAGATACAACAAACCAAAATCCTACTTCTCTGGTACCAATTTTCCATATCAATCCAGCTTTCTCCTTACTGAAACACAATCCCCAATAGCCACAATTTAAAGGAAGAGAGGCTTAATTTGCTTATTGCAGTCCATTATCACTTGGCTAGCAGAAGAGTATGGTGAGCAAGGTCACTTAGCTCATGGCAGTCAGAAATCAGAGCAAGGGAAAGATTGCCAGAACAGAGAGGTGTGAAAGAACAGACTTAGACCCCATTCAAACTCACCTAAAATTCTGCACCACTAATCCCCAGGAAAATTCCAAAACCCAATCAAGTTGATACTTTATTCCATTTGTCACAATCCCTATTAATCCTTTTGTGTTTCTGATTTATCATTTGTAAAGTTTTCTTTTGTAACTCTGATGTCATTTGTATCATCTCTCTTTTTCTTAATCTCATTGAAGTCTTGTCAACTTATACATTTACCTTCTTTATTTTTCCAGTGTTAAAGTTTTTTACTTGACATAAATATTTTTTCTCTTCCTGCTCAGTTTTTGTTATTATTTTCTTTTTCTTTTTTTTTTTTTTTTTAAGAAATGCAGGCAGAACTTTCCACGATAAGACAGACAGACAGACAGACAGACAGATAGATAGATAGATAGATAGATTGCTATTATGGCTGGCTCAGCCTGCCCTGAGTGTGGAGCTGATGAAGCATGTGGTGCCAGGGATCGAACCACAGTTCCTGCAGTTGCCTAAGCTTGCCTAAGCAGGCACTTTAGACCACTGAGCTATCTCACCCATTCTTGTTTCTGTTTTCATGCAATATCTTTCTCTGTTCTTCCACTGTCATTCTGTGCATGTATTTACTATTGACATAACTTTCTTGTCAGCAGCACATCACTGGGTCTTTACTTTTTATCGATTCAACCAGTTTCAATCTTAATTGATGAGCTTAATTTGTTTACATGCAAGAATTGTTTATATCTTTCTATGATAATTTTTCTCGTTAATTTATGTATTATTTGTTCTTTTCTTCCTCTCTTGTTCATCTTTGTCAGTTGGTGTGTTGAGAATTTGCCATTCTTCTTCTTTTTGTAACTGCTCTACTGAGGGGACTTGCTCTTTCTTTTCATGTTAGTAGCTATCTTCCTTTCATTACTAGCTATGGTAATTCCATAATCATTTTTATAAGGCTATTCTGATTGTGATGAACCCCCTAAATTGTTCTTTTTCCACTTTATGTCTGAAATACAGGACAACATTCTTGGCCAGAAAATTTTTATTTCAAAACTTTAAGGTTATCTCATTCTCTTAGCCTGTAAGTTTTCTGCAAAGAAGCCAGTTATTAGTCTAATGAAGGACATATCAGTGAGTTAATAGTGATATTTTCCTCATGTTTCTCCTTCAATGTAATTTAATGGTGTTTTCTCTTGTCTCTAGAATTTTTAGTTTGTTTTGGACTTTTGAAATTTTACTATAATATGCCTCATTGAGGACATTTTGGCTAAATACAATTGGAGTCCTGTGTATCTCTTGAATGTGGGTGCCCATCTTTTCCAACATTTGGAAAGTGTTCAGTTATTATTTCATTACATAACTTTTCTGTCACTTTCTTTTTCCAAAATAAAATAGAGTCATTTAAAAAAAAAAAAAAAAACCTGTCTTCAGGGTAGCTATTCAGATAGTGTTTCTTCTGCTTGACCTAGTCTAGTATAGAGGCTCTTAATTGTATTTTTTTATTTTACTTACTGAGTTCTCTAGATCCAAAATTTCTATTGAGTTATTTTGTATGCTTTATCTTTTTCCTGAATTTGTCATTCAGATAACAAGTTGTCTCATTCATTTCATTAACTTTTCTTCCATATTCTTTTGTATCTCACTGAAGTTTCTTAGAATCATTATTTAGAATTTTTTAAAGAATTTTTTATTTTATTTATTTATTATTCTTGTTTCAGAACTTTTGTTTGTTTATTTATTTATTTTTATGGCCAGCTCAGCCTGCCCTGATGGCAGGGCTGGCACAGCATGTGGTGCCAGGGATCGAACTGCAGTCCCTGCAGCTGCCTGCAGGCGCTTTAGACCACTGAGCCATCCTGCCGGGCCCAATTAAGAATTCTTTTTCAGGTAATTCATCAATTTTTTGTTATTTGTTGCTACAGAGTTATTGTATTCCTCTTTAGATGCCATGTTATCTTGCCCTTTTTTATAACCTTTTGTAAACTTATACTGATACTTGCCCATCTAATAGGTCCTCTGTCTCTGCTAATGCTGTAGGGTAGATTTTGTAGTGTTTCTTGGTGTCATTTTAGTAAGTTATATTGGCTTTGATTCTAGGCAAGTAGTGTTGTGTCCCTCTAGCTTTTTCAGCTATAATTGATGGCTTTGAGTGCATTTTGGCAGTGAGAGGGGGAGTCTGTCAGTGTGCATAGGCCATTCAGGAGTAGCGGTTAGAACAAGTACAGTGGACTCAGGCAGATCAGTCATCAGTTAGAAGGCAGCACAGCACTCTTCCTGGAATCTCAGAGCAATGGTCAATATATTGAGGGAAGGCTATCCAACTACTTCTTGGAATGGATGTGTGAGCAGAGCTACAAAGATGCTTCCTCACAGACTTGGTGGTCTAAACTTCTTAGAATAGGCTGCCTGCCTGCTTTCACAACCACAGAATGATAGGTAGGAATGCTTTACTCCTTTATGAGAATTCAGAAGGCTGAGCTTGTTAAAGAAAGTTTTCCAGATGCTTCTCACAGGCTGATCAGCTAAGTTGATGAAGACAGCTTCCCAATGCTTCACAGGACCAATGGTGGACAGGGCCTCAAGATGGCTCTGTGTGGTACAAGCTTGAGTGAAAGAAGCTGAGCTATTTATCCCTCACATCCATCCAGGTTAAGCTCAGGACCTGTGAGGGTTGCTTACTGCTTCAGAAACAGATAATTCTGCCATAACTGGCACTAGTGGGAACTGCTAGAGGTCTCTTGCATACCTGTTCCTTGCTGTGCAAAGCTCTGCTTGGTTCAGGATTGACTTATACTGATACTTGCCCATATAATAGATCCTAGAATGAGACAATAGATACTGTGTACCTATCTCCTTTCTTTACAGGACCATCATCCATCTCTGTGCTCCACATCTCTGCTATAACTCCACTGTACTCCACCACTATCCATCAAACACTCAAGTGCAACAATAGATATTTTCTTCATTTTTATGTATGTAGGGGGAAGAACATCAAGAACCTTGATAGACCATCTGTAAGATCCTCAAGGAGAGACTCTGGAGAACAGTAAGAAGTGAGTCATTATATTAAAAAAAATCTCTATATGATTATTTCTGATGTCTCATCAGAAAGGTTAGAGATCACCAGGTAGGGAACCAAAATATTGAAAGTGCTGAAATTTAAATATATATATTTAAAAGTTGCCATTGAAAAGTGAATGATGGGGCTGGCGGGATGGCTCAGTGGTCTAAAGCACCTGCTTAGGAAAGCTTAGGCGGCGGCAGGGACCTTGGTTCAATCCCCAGCACCACATGCTGTGCCAGCCTCGCCCCCAGGGCAGGCTGAGTCCGTCATAATAAAAAAAAAAAAAAAAAGAAAGAAAGAAAAGTGGATGAGAGGCCAACCAAATAGATCAAAGGATTAAAGCACCTGCAAGCAGGCACAGGAGCCAAGGGTTCAATCCCCACCTCCCCCCAGGGTACACTGAGACAACAATTGAGACTGGCCATGGTGACACCACTTCCCCTCAATCCCAGCTCTTGAGAGTCTGTAAACAGGTGGATCACTACGAGTCCGATCTAGCAGTAAGAGTCTGAACACACTATAGATCCTTCCCAACAACAACAACAATAATAATAATAATAATAATAATAATAATAATAATAATAAAAGAAATAAACAAAAAGGAAGGAAGCATGAAGGAAAGCAAATATAACATGCAAGAAATATTCAGTGGAGCCCTGCAAAATGAAATGGAAGCATCTGGCACAGTAACTTGAGGCTATATAAAGAAATAGGGAATTCAATAAACATAATACAAAACCAATTGTCTATATTATTTAAGAGATTATTAAAAGCAATCACTAGGAACAGGGGATGTAGTCCAGTGGTAGAGTACCTTTCTAGTTGACTAATATATGCAAAATCATGAGTTCAAGTCTTAATACCTCAAAAAATTAGTCTAAAAGGCAGTATTAATAGAACTTGATTTTGTGTTTAAAAGAAGTATTAATTTATTTTGAAAGTGCACAGTGTACAAGGGTGAAATTTTATGCTGTCAGCAAATAAAAAAGGTAGGAATTGTGCTATAAAGTATCAGAGCTTTTATATGTTAGTAAAATTATACTGCACAAAAGGAAATTAGGGATGGCCACACTTCTTATTTATCAACTGGACTCCTCTCTAATATAGCATATGATGAACTGTACTTTAAAAAGCAAATTATGCTGATATAATTTAATGTAATTAGTGAAATCCTTGAGGTAGCCATGAGTAATCATAAAATATATACAAAAGAAAATGAAGGGACCCGACAGGATGGCTCAGTGGTCTAAAGCGCCTGCTTAGGAAAGCTTGGGCAGCTGCAGGGACCGCGATTCGATCCCCAGCACCACATGCTGCACCAGCCCTGTCCTCAGGGCAGGCTGAGCTGGCCATAAAAATAAATAAACAAACAAACAAACAAAAGTTCTGAAACAAGAAAAAAATAAAATAAAATAAAAAATTCTTTTTAAAAAATGGAGAATTATTATAAATACTTTAAATACTTCATTACAAAGATGAGATATAGAAGAAGATGGAGGCTGGTGGCATGGCTTAGTGGTCTAAAGTGCCTGCTTAGGCAAGTTTAGGCAACTGCAGGGACCACGGTTCGATCCCTGGTACCACATGCTGCGCCAGCCCTGTCCTCAGGGCAAGCTGAGCCGGCCATAAAAATAAATAAATAAACAAAAAAAAAAAAAAAAAGAAGAGGATGGAGACATAGAAATGAAGGCAAAAAAAATCCACAAGATATATAGAAAACAAACAGCAAAATGACAGAAGTCTTTCTTTATTAGTAGTCACATGCAAATAGATTAAACTCTCCATCAAAACTGAGGTTAGCATGATATATTAAAAACATATGATACAACCATTTGTCATCCATGAGAGATTTAGTGTAGAATCTATCAGGGACCCCTGCAGCAAGCCTCTAATCTCCTGCCAGGTAATAAGAGATAAAATGGTTGTACAGTGGGGATCCAGCATGACCAATTGTTCACAAGGAACAAAATACCACAAGCCAGCCCGAACACTGACATTTATTGGTCAAGGAGAAGATTTTAGGAGGGAATTATCAGATGACTCAAGTATGTAGAGGCGATCTTATACTAAGAAAGATCTTGTCCTGAAATGACTCTTAATCTTACTGGTCTTAGTTTTAGCCTTAGTGGATAGAAGATGGCTCACTCCTAAATAGATAATGAGAAATCTGAAAAGAGTGACAGCATAATCCCAAGCTTCTGTTTATCCCACATAGAAGTATGCAAATTCACCACTGTGAATTTGTGGTCTCCAACATACTCTGCTTTTTGTTTTTGTCATTGCAGCATTTGAAACAGAATACAGGCTATGATGGCCATCATAGCAACAAGCATTCTCTGGGGTTTGTAGGAGATCCTGTCATGTCACCAACATGTAAGCCTAAGCCTCCTACACTGTTTTTTGTAGTTGTCACCATGTCATGGGCACTACAGCCTGCATGGATCTCAGTACTTGTGGTGTCAGATTTTGCTCCATGCTTGAAAATGTCCGTACTGGAGGACTGGGCAGGAATAGGTTCCACCATGGAGCTGGGATGATACTCTCCCCATGGTCACATGTTCCAGGAGGGCAGCCATAACAATGTTCCATTATCTGTTAACAGAAGTATATCCTCAATCCATGTTATTAACTGCACTTCACTGTACCACTTTCCTGTTTGGATGCCCATCTATAGGACTTGAGCCATAGGCATGCTCACCAAGTTTTTCCTTTTGGCAATGAAGTTCTTATAGAAGGAAGATATTTACTTTCTTCAACAGGATTTTAAAAATTGAAGGTAAAGAAAGCAAGATCTAATTATGCATGTGGAGATAACCATACCTCCCCATTTTTGTTTTTACAAGTGCACCACCAGGCACAGTTGTCCTCTACATTGAACTTTCCAAGGCTCAGCTCTTTCTGACTACCTACAATATTTCTAAATAACTTAGCCATCTGTAATATCTCCCCCTCTGAAGAAGTATTACTAACTACCATTAGGGGGAGAGGGGCATTGTTCTCATGTAGCTACTTTGAGCTGAGAAGGGTCAATGTAGAGATGACAGTGGTCAGGGTCCTTCTCAAAAGAGATAATCTAATAAGCCTCAGCTATATATAATATGGTGGTTTAGCAGTTATAAATTCTCTTTACAAGGTTTATCTTCTGAATTCCAGTGAAAAGAGACCTTGATTTCATCTGCAGGATCACTTGGAGTTTGGCAGCCTCTAGACAGGAATGAATAACTTTTTTGAGAAATTAGAGCCTGTGTAATCCAAAGCATGGGCACTAGAACAAAAACGCAGGTTGGGGAAAGTGCCAACTCTTGACACTGATTTATAGGGACTGGAATAGCAAATGTAACTTGCTAGTTTTTAACCCCTCTACTGATAAAGATTATCTATACATCTGTTATTTTTATCATAAGTTTCTCTCGAGTTTTAGCCTCAAAATGGAGAGTTTGATGGCTTTAAAAGACAACTTTAGATAAGGTGTTTTTTTTTAATGTATTTAGTACAGAGTCTACAGGGTCTCACAACAGAGATCAGACTTATAGTGATCTTCCTGTTTTCAGCCTCCCAAGCACTGGGATTACAGGCCTACCATAACCAGTCTCAGTCACCATCTCAGTGTACCCCAGGGCATGCCAAGGATTGAACCAGTACCCTATGCTCTCCCAAAACAGGCAATTTAGTCTGCTGAGCTATCTATCCTGCCCTTAGATAAAGAATTTAAAGATTCTCTTTGAGTTTTTATACATTTTATTGTAGTTCTTGTAATGAATCATAGCAATGTCCAGCTATTAGCATAGCTGGAAACTGCTAGAAGGATTAATCATTAGTGCCCCTTTTTATATCTAGCTTATTACTATGGCATTGTTTTTAATATATCTTTTGGTTGTACTTTTCTGCTGTGTTTTTAAGACCAAGTTAAAGTGAGACCTGTGTTAAAATTAACCTCTTACTATCTGCTGAGGTCAGTCTCTTTGGGATTTACCTTGAAACCATGTACAGAGCCACTCAGCTCCTCTGTCAGTGTCAGCCATTAGGATAAGTCACAGACTTTGCTTGATCAATTGCTTTCTATGAAAGCACGGGAGATTTTTCCCTCTAGTATCCCTCTTTGGCATTCCTAGAAATCTCCACGATCAGAATGTTGTGTGACTCACCAGAGTTTTAGGAAGTCACATAAAAAGTTCCTTCAGGCCCTATATCCTCAATGAGTCTGTATGGCTGGAGCCAAAATGTTGGCTGTTCTTTTAGCCCACTTTTCTAACTTTGGTCTGCAAACTTCAGTTGTTAAACACTCAGCAGAGAAGATTCGTGACACTACTCTTGCAGACATAGCAGTGAGCTTAACTGTTAAAATCTCACCTGAATAGAATATCCATTGAAATAGAACATATACCTAGAGGACTGTTATTCCTTACCAACTGTTTTTTTTTTCCATAGTTACATTCCTGCAGAATGTTAACAGACAGGAGTTATGTAATTTTACAGAGCAACTTGAGATTAAAAGCTACACATGATATTTTAGCATAATCATGATGTTGTCTTTGAAACATACTTAAGTATCCAGCATAGAACAGAACATAGTGACACATAAAATACACATCATATAAGATTTGGGGGAACAGATGGTCTCATATTGGTTTGACATATGCAAAATTAGTCATTGTGAATTTACAATCCCCAATAAGAATCCAAAGACACAAACAGGCTAAGTGTCAAAGCATTAAAAAAGATACTGCATGGAAATCCTAACTAAAAAAGAGTAGGGATGACCATACTAATATCAGACAAAATAACCTTTAAATCAAAAAATGTTCATAAGAGACAAGGAAATTATATATTCATAAAAACTTCAATAGAGCAGGAAAATATTAGTGAGATTCAATCTAAGGGAGAGGAAACTAGGGAAGAGAGAGAGAGAGATCATAAAACAGCATAACTTTATAACTTACAGAACTAAAAAAGAAAAAAAACAAACACTATTTCTTGGTTACTTTTCTACTTCTTGAACAAAATCACCTAACACCACAACTTCAAGGGGAGAAGGCTTATTCTGACTTACCATTTGAGTGGATTAAGTCCATACTCAGTGGCTACAAGGCAGAAATGCATAGTAAAATACCACAGCAGAAGAATGCTCTTCACCACATGGCACTGAAGAAAGAGAAAGAAAAAGGAGCTGCTAAAGAAGAGAATACACCTTTCCAGGTCATACCTGCTCCCCCTTCTGACAAGACCCTACCCCTGAACATGAGATTTTGGGTGAAATTTTACATTTAAGACACAAGACCTGAAGTCAGCAGTTGAAAAGAAGTAATGAAGATTAAAGCAGAGAAAAATGAAGCAGAGAATAAAAAGAGTCAAGAAAATACCTTTTTCTTGAAAAGATCAATTTTATAAGAAGTGGAAAGTAATTGTTTAATGGACGTACAGTTTCAGTTTTATACGATGAAAAGCTATAGAGTTGTTATAGTTGTTTATAATAGTACCATTTGTAATAGCTAAATCTTGGAAGCAACCTATACATTCATCCACAGATGAACAGATAAAGTGTGATATGTATACACAGTGGAGTACTATTTTGCCATAAAGAAAAATAAAATTGTGTCATCTATAGGAAAATACCTCATTCTTAGAGCTGATGACTTGCTGACTTTTATCTACCAGGTCAGACAGACTATGGGAAAACAATTTGTTCTTCTCAATGTTACCCCTCTATGAACTTCTTAAACCTTTCTCATAGCAAATAAGTTCTAAGAACAAGTGTCTCAAAAGAATACTGGAAAGCATGACTTGTTTATCATTTGGCCTTTGAAATCACGTAGGGTCATTTTTGTCATTAGTAGATGCAATTACAATAGCCAACCAGATTCAAGAAGAAAGGCCTTGAGGGTGGAGAAGAGAATGAAGGTTATGGAATATAAGCCAGGCTGTCACTGGAAAATACAGTATTAGACCTATTGATCCCAAGTCCTTTTTGAACAAATGAACAATAAATTAAGATACAAAATTGTCTTATTCTAGTCTACCCTCATTCTCATTTACAGGTATTTGGGGAAAAAAGATTATCCAATGTTTGATAATCGCAGTGGGTTATTGGTAAAACTGGCAATGTTGAAAGCTGTTAATTTAAGCCTTTTGTAGCTCAGTATTCTAATCTCGCTTTCTGTTTTATGCCTTCTGATTAAACTTTTCTGCTCAGTGGTTAAGGGCAAGTTTGGGCATGACCTGTATAGCAAACTATGTAACTTTTGTATCTCTCAAGGTCAATCAAGTCTAAGATGTTTGATACTCAGAAAGATAGTGTCATAATCAAGTACCTGTCATAATCAAGTACCTATGTTATAAAGTAATAGCATCATTAAGCTTTTCTTCTGGCGGGTTAAGAATATATAAGTTTACAGACCAAAAATTAGAGAAAAAGAAGGGCTACAAGGATAGCCAATATTTTGGCCCTAGCCCTTCAAGGTCAGTGAAGACTCAAGACATAAGAGAATCTGTGCTATAATATCCTATAACTCAGTGGTTTCCCAAATTTTCTGTTCAAGGAGATTATGGGGCTACAGAGGAAAAAGGACTGAAGATACATAGTGTGCCAAAGGAGAGTCACTTAGAGAGAAAACATTCTCTCAGACTTTCACAGAGAGCAAATTGATCAAGCAATGGCCATGACTCATCCAAATGGCTGACACTCAGGCCATTCTTATCCATCAAAAAAAATCTCATTGGAGGGCTGGCCAGATAGCTCAGCAGATTAAAGCACCTACAAGCAGGTACAGGGTTCTATGTGAGAGCTCGATCCCCAGGCCTTCTGTGCTAGTCCCACCCCCCGGGGCATGCTGAGAAGGCAACTGAGACTGGGTGTGGTGATGTACAGCTGTAACCCCAGTTCTTGGGAGGCTGTAAACAGGTGGATCTTTACAAGTCTGATCTTGGAGTGAGACCCTGAACAACTTGTAGACCCTTCCTTAAATTAACTAAGTAATTAATTCAATACAGAAAAAATCCCATTGGCAAGGAATAAGGGTCTAGAGTTTGGGGGGGGGAAGCCATATTGTCTGCCTCACTCATTTACATTTGCCTTTTTAAAACTTAGGATGATTTCAGGCAAGGGAGAGAGTTCAGTGGTCTAAGGGCCTGCCTGGCAAGCACAAAGATCCAAGTTTGGTCCCCAATACTTTATGCCATGGCAGCCCTGACGGTGCATGCCTGTAATCCCAACACTGGGGAGACTGAAACAGGAGGATCACTGCAAGTTTGATACCAAACAAACAAAAATTTAAGGTGATTTCAGTGAAGTACATACTGAGAGATATTCTTCAGACTAGATCACCATGATAAGCAAATCTTGCAAATCACAATGAGAAATCCTAACTATAATGACACAAGGAAACAAAAGATTTCCATATTCATATAGGATCCTGAAAACTAGCTCCTCACACTGATTTCTTTGGTCTACCTAATATCTAGGAGAGGTTAAAAGTGACTTGAGAAAGTCACACTGTACTCAATAGCTGTTGTTCAAAGTATTGTTTTCTGTGTTGTTATTCTGGAGCCGCATCTCAAAGATCAAAAGAGATTAATTCTATCACAAATGTTCTTTGAACAAAGTCACTGAACATGGCTATGCATCAGAAACTCATCACTTCTCCACTCTTGCTTTGACCACCCACGTCAGGATCCAAAGTCAAAGACTTCTTAGATGCAGCACCTACTGGATGGTCACTAAGATGCTCCCATCATGCTATTTAGGCATGTTCTTCGAAGAAAAATGAGGTAAAATGTTGGTACATTTTTTTATTTCTGCCCAGCCATATCTGTTCTGTAGACATCCTGGAGTTCTTCCTAGTAGGAAAACCTCAAAATCTTCAATGCCAATCAAAAGCAAGTGCTACAATTACTTAAAAGTATGAAGCCTGGTCAGTGGAATTAGTATGAGTACAAAGTATCAGGTTAAAACAAGCAATTGCTGATCTAAGCCAGCACTGAAGTCCTGCAAGTAAATTACTTCATTTATTCTCTCTTTTTCTATTCTCTATATCAATGCCTTCTCATTCCCTAAGGAGTTCAGATCTATTGGAGATGTTGCTAAGTAGAGATTTAGTTGATCTCTTAGATGTATGACTTGGGGCATATTGGTTAATTCCTCTGTCTAGTGCTTTCACGTAGAATTAGAATAAGAGTCTTGTGGCCAGGGAGATAGCTCAGTAGAATAAGCACTTGTCTGGCAAGTGCAGGGTCCTGAGTTCAATCCCTGTTCCTGGTTCTGCAATCAATCAATCAATAATTTGGTAATAAGAACAGAGACTATCCCCTAAGAACTAATTTTACTTAAAACATATTAAGGTGAAGTTAAAGCTAAAGTGTGTTTGTCAAAACAACAGTTTCTTTTCATTAGAAGCAATGGCTAATTCATGGGCCAGTTAGTTCACCAGAGATACACAGAAAAAAATAGCTGAGAAATATTTTCCTGGGAGCAAAGCAAACTTCAAAGACAGTGTTCAGGAATTACTTCTGATCAGACTACTGACTGTTCCATATCTCTGGGTCCCCCATTCATGTGTTCAACCAAACTGGATTAAAAACATTTGGGGAAAAAATTGCAAAAAATAAAATAAAATAAATAAATTGATAGACTAAAAGTCACTACAAAAACACACAGGGAAATTCTGCCAGCATTTACAGCTGCCCTATGAGGATATATTGTACATTCTTCACATAGAAAGTCTAGAAATTAGATCCTTCCTGCAATATTCATGCATTATACAGATGACATTATCATTTGACAAAATATCTTCAGATATTTTTTAGAACATAGGCTACTGAAACTATGATTCTGGAAATGAGCATTATGAGCACCTAAACTCCCTCAAATGCCTCCACTTCCTTTTTCCTGCACACCACGCTCCAGTTACTCCTTGCTTTTATATATTTGACAAGCTCAGTCTATCCGTGCATTCTCCTGTGTTCTTCTAATGTGAAGGAAGAAGAGCCTGGAGTTCACATTCAACATGGGAGTTCTCATCTTAGTATCCTCAGTGTAGCTATGCCACATTTGCAATATATTTGTGCCCAATAAATGATGAGACACCTTAGATATAGTTCCTAACCCTCTAGCCCAATGTATTAGTTCAATAAAGCTGCCTTAATAAACTTCTATGGATCGAATGACTTAAAGAAATTTATTTTCTCACCATTCTGGGAGAAGCTCAAGAAAAACATGTTAGTACATTTGGATTTCTCTAAAGCTCCTTTCCTTGCTTAGATATTGTTTTTATATGTCTGTGTGGCCCTTCCTCTATTCATTCTACTTCGTCCTACCATACTACCAGTCCTATCAGACTAAGGCATATCGTAGGGCCTCTTTTTAACTTAGTCAACACTGTAAAGGTCTAATCTTCAAGTTCAGTCCCATTCACATGCTAAGCCTTCAAAATATTAATTTGGCGGGGGACATATTTCTGTCCATAACAGCTTTGGTAAAACTCAGCATCATAAAGATTGAAGTAAGGTGTTGCCAAGAACATGACTTAGAAAAATGCTTTCTAAATAAGATACCATACAAATGTTGTACTTGTATAAATATTATTATTGGCATTATCACTACTAATCTTTCTAAAATATCATCAGCCTCTTAAGAAGTGAAAATTGTCCACTTTTAGAAGAAGTATGCTGGGCTGGAAAGATAGCTCAGTAGTCTAAGCACCTGCCTGGAGAGCACAAGGACCAGAGCTCGATCTCTAGTGCCACGCCGGCCCCAGAATCTCAAGCTCATTGTGTTGGCCTGAAACTGGGCATGGTGGCACATGCCGGCAATCCCAGAGCTGGGGAGGCTGAGACAGCAGGATCACTATAAGTCTGAAGTGCATAGCAAGGCCCTATATCAAATAAATAAATATAAACAAATAAATAGAAGAAACATGCTGTAGCAGCTAAGCAAATTAAATGTCTAGATCCAAAACCTGGCCTACTTGCTAGCTGTGTTACCTTCAGATATTATGTTAACTTCTCAAAGCTTCGTTTTCCCTATCATGAACTAAGGAAACTAATAATAGTACTCATCTTATAATAGCATAAGGACAGCAAAAAGTTAAGAGACAACACATTAAGATAACTGCCTACTAGTATCTACTCCCTAAATGACAATCGTTATCAGTATAGTATACAGACCTTGTTGCTGCTGCTGCTGCCTCTTCCTCAGTCAATGGAAGCACCCATCATAATCTAATAAGACCTAGTTTTTATGTGGCAGTAAGCGTTTCCATTGCCAATCTTATCCACTGTTGGCAGAGAAAATAATGAAAGAATTACCGCCCTCTTAGACCAAGTTAAATACAAGAGAACATGAAGTAGTTAAGATCCCATGGTAAAGTTGCATAATCAAGTGAAAATAAATTAGCATTCTCTAAGTTCTAATTCTGAATTCCATTACCTATGCCCTTAGTTATGTCTTACTTTATACTGTTTTAAAGCTAGATTTTTAAAAAAGTGTATCACAAAAGTAAGAAGAATGAATAGACAATTTTGTCAAGTTCCTTGAAAATAAAAAATTCTGCTAAATAAACATTTAATATTTCTCACAGTATTAGCTTGTTTCATTTGTGTCACTAGTTATATTCTATGCCTCAGTTTTGCTTCCACTGTAATATATTTCCCTTAACCTTCTTTTCTCAGACAGAATACACCTCCAAGTTCAATTATTCTGTCAATTGTGTTTTAAATCGCACTGATTTCCATTAACCACTTGTGGTATCAATTTCTTGATCTGTTCTTTCTTCTGAGCCAATCATCTTTACACCCACCAAAAGCTGGAAAGGCAATTAAATAGAGAATGGGGAGAGTTATTCGAGAGAAATTAAAGCATAAAGATAAAGAAAGTGGAAAATTGAGATTAAAAAGAGCACTAAGGGAGAATACACATGTACTAAAAAGCACAATAACAAAGCAGAGACACAGGGAAAAGAGAAGAAAGAGCAAGGTAGGAAACGGATCCTGCTTATGCCTACTTCATCTCTCTTTCAGCACCAAGGACAGAGCCTCTGAACAGCTGACCCAAACGTTTACTTTAGGGTCCCTCCTAAATCTTCTAGGGAAAACGGATCCAATGGAAAGCAGCTATGGAACAAGCAGTAAGGTCTAAGAGGGAAGCTGGAAGTGCAGCATACAAGTAATTTCAGCTTAGAGGAAAAATGGGTGATTTTATTTCTGTTCATTTCCATAGCTTCTGGGTCCTGCAAAAAGCTAAGTTTGCTTTCCTTGGGTATATCTGTTGTCAGTAAATGCCTGCAAGAGCTGAGGTGCAAAACTCCATAATTTCCAGAAATCAGAAGGAATTTTCAAGGTAAGTAGTTTTTCTTGTCATTTCTAATCTAATACTTATTGTTTTACTGGAAGATTATTTGATTAGACTGAAGTTCTTTGGTTTGAAACAACTATGTGCTAAAATCCCATGCCACTCTAATTTAAAAACCCAAGGAAACTGCTTTCATTTTTCCTTCAGTGGTTGGACAGTAGAAACCTATTCTTTTCTCTTTTCCCCCCAAAAAACTTCCCCTGTGGGCTCTAGAAGCTATAGCAAGGCAGAAATAAAAGATAGAAAATAAAAAGCTGTAATTATTCCTGGGATTTGTATGAAAGTTGATTGTATTTCTCTTAAGTATTTTACTTAATTGCAAGGGTCTGTTATTTGAAATTCCCCAATTCACTACCCTGGTAATCCAGGGCTGAGGGTTTGGAGAGGCACTATTTTCAATGGTCTATTTAAAGTCAGGCTGTTTCCAAGTCAGAATCCAATTATTCCCAACAGAGATATGTAGTACTTGAGATGATAATTGTGTATATTTTCTTCAATCACAGTATATGATTTTGAGGGCATTGCTGTTGTTTAATTGCGGAACATCCATTACTTAATGTAGCTTACTGGGACAACAAAAGTTATTGCAATTAGTCACTTATTCCAATTCATACATATAATTTAATCAAATACCATCAATATGCATGAAAAAATAGTAATGCAACAATAGCAGAGTGGAACGTGGATTCTAAACTTATTCTGCATGCTTGTTTGCACTTTATAGGTGAAGCCCTTTGCTTACTTATACTAAAAGGTCTCTCAGAGTAAAAATGAAGGACAGCTGCTTGACATGGCCTTGAGATCTCTCATGGCCAAAAATAAGGAGCGACAATATAAAAAGATTCTTATCTGAGAAACTGCTCATCTGCAGTTAAATATTTTCAAAGGTCTGTATGACTAGCAGTGAACAGGGATGTTAAAGAAGAAAAATATAGATCGTATCTCAATGGAAAGGTTCTTGTACTGGAATATGCACTAAAGGAAATACCAAATTGATTTTACTCAATATTAAATGTAATTTCTAATGCATTGAAATTTGTCATCAATTAATATTTGCTCATTGCTTGGACTAATGAATTCCTCCATTTTATATCTGTTTAAAAGGACAGAAAGCTCCATCCTCAGAGAGTGCCAAGGAATGTAAAGGTGCTCAGCTTCCCTAGGTAGATTTGATGAGAAAAAATGATATTACCTTAGATTTCAGTAACTAGCTATAGTTTTCCTCTGTACATTGGCTACCAACAATGTAAATGCACTCAAAAATATAAATATGCTATCATTTCAATGCACTTGTGAATCTTTGTTAAGAAAATAAACTAGAGAGCAATTTGCAAGAATATAGTGCCATAGAAATGCTAAAGACTGCCTCCAATAATAATGACAATATAACTCCCACTGGTTCTATGAGCAGTGTGCACCTGCATTCACTTCAAGGAGCTTACCAAGGCAATGTGCATAGATATTCTAAAAAAGCAAGATCTTAAAATTAGTCCCTGTTTCAAGTTAGTCTGCCTCATGCCAATACTGGACTAGTTAAGAACACAAGCTCAGGACTCAGACAGACCTTGGGTTGAATCCATTCCATCATTTACTGGTTTATGACAGCATGATACTTAATTTCTCCATAACTTGCTTTCTTCATCTGCATAATGAGGATAATAATAGCACCTGCTTCCTTCATCAGGTTGTTGTGAGGTTTAAGTATGATAATGTTCATAAATTTAGCTATTATAATTATTAACTTTTTCAGACAACTCAACATGTCTGAGTTGAAGCCCAGACCAGAAAAGCTCTGGAGATAGTTGTGTTCAGGATGTGGCTGAGCAAAACATTGCAAATGGCAACACCCAGGGGCCTAGGATAAGGGAGAAGAAAAGTGGCAGAACCTGTGACCAAGCTGCTTCATTACGGGCTGAGGAAAACCTATCTCAGCTCATGAATCATTCCCAAGATCAATTTCCACCAGCACAATCACTTTACCAAGTTATTAGTTTTGGCCCAGCATCGTGGCGCACGCCTGTAATCCCAGAACTTGAGAGGCTGAAGCAGGAGGATTGATGTGAGTTTAGGACCAGCCTGGGCTACAAAAGTGAGCTCAAGGCCAGCTGGAACTGCATAGTGAGACCCTGTCTCAAAAAGACAAAAAAAAATTAGTAGTTTTGGATTTAGAGAAATGTGAGATCAAAAGTTGTCTTATATCGGACCCTTATGCCTTGTATAATCTTGAGAAAGTTACCTAAAGTGCTCCTTTCTTTTTTATTTTAAAAGATAATGGGTAAAAAAGTAAAACTGCTACAAAGTTTCAAAACAAGGTGGTAGGAAATTAACAATGGTCGTTATACTTGAGATTGCTATCTTCAAAGTACTTGCTAAGATGATGAGAGATTTACCCACATTGTCCTATAGAAATGCTACATTTGTGAAGTGCTGCTGTCACTGCATAGAAGTAAGCCTGGAAGCAGTTATGTTTAGAAGGAGGCTGAGGACCCAAGGTGTTTTGCTTAATTCAAAATTCTTAAAGAAAAAGAACAAATAATTAAAACACTGAATCTTCATGAGTATTCAGGTGCCAAGAATGTGTCCTGGAAATGTTTCTGGGAAACCTTCACTCTGCACCAGGTGACTGACCATCAGCACAGGAGAAAGTGTGGGCAAGACCTGACCACTGTCCATCTGTCTGCTTCTTAAGCTAAGTTATGCTCTCTAAGAGATGCTAGAATACACAATAAAGACCAAGATGAATCAGTAATGTGTAAAAAGTTAACTATTTCTTAACAATTTCTGGTAATTCAGTGTATATTAGTATACCTTAAATAGCTACTTGGTAATCTAGCTCTTGCCTTTACTTTCTTATTTCTTAGCATTCTTTGCTGAAATCACTAATAACCTACTAATTTCCAAGTCCTATAGAGTCTTCAACTGTAGCTTCGTTCACCAACCATTTTACTTACTCATACTTTCCTGTTAACAATAAAAATAATCATACTTCAAGCACTATGTTTCAGACTTTGCATAAGAACACTGCTTCTCAGTGGGAAGAACAATTTTGCCCCTTCCCCCAAGGGACATCTAGTGGGTAATGCCAGGGGTACTGCTAAACTTCCCACATGCACAAGAGAGCTCTCCACAGCAAAGAATAATCCAGCCCAATAATGCCAAGCCTTTACATATATAATTTCATTTATTCTTCACAATAACTCTATAAAGTAGGGATGATAAATCCATGTTTTGCTGATGAAGAAATCACTCTATCATTATGAATTAGAGAGTGATTATTGAGTAATGAATTCTTCAGTCTCTCAGCTTCTTCCTAACTGAGATCAGTTTACTATCTGTTGGCATATTTATCAAAGGGAGGAAGAAAAAATCTCAGCCCAACACTGTGTTATATAAGCAACTCTGATTTTTTTTTAATTTAATTTTTTTTTCTTGTTTCAGAATCTTTGTTTGTATATTCACTCATTTTTATGGCCGGCTCAGCCCTCCCCAAGGGCAGGGCTGGCACAGCATGTGGTGCCAGGGATCGAACCGCGGTCTCTGAAGCCACCCAAGCTTTCCCAAGCAGGCACTCTAGACCACTGAGCCATCCTGCTGGGCCCCGCAACTCTGATTTTTAAAAATGCTTAAATGATTAGCTGAGAGATAGGAAGTGGGCAAGTATCTTATTCATATCTGCTTCTATCTCTCTCACCCACAACTCATAGGGAACTGTCTGGACAATCATGGCTTACTCACCTGCTGATGTAAAGAACTGAAAAATTCTTTGCAGACAATGCAGTGTCTCAACACACACACACACACACACACACGCACACACAAATCAAAATTTCATGAAATTTTAAGTTCAACATCAGGCTGAGAATTGATGTTCCAAGTTGAAGATCTCCCATCTTATAATTAACCATCGACACTCAGCTGTGCTATGTTTAAGCAGCTGTCAAACCTCTTGGCAGAGTTTAAAAGTCCAGCAAGGCAGTAACAAATGTCCCAAGGCCTTATCCATCCTTCTTGCCTGATGATCTGAGATGGGGCCAAGACATCATTAACCAACTTTAACATCCAGGAGGAGCGATTCTGGCCACTGCTCCCTAAGGCTCTGTTGCAGATGGGAAGGTGTTCTGGACTTCAGCCTTCCTTTGGAGGTGGAACTGTGGTGAACAATCAGAAGGCATTGTATTTTTCCAAAAGCTCTTGGCAGCAACAATGTTATCTACAGAATAGCGGCTACCCTTCTCTGAATAATGAGAAAATTATAATCATTATCAAGAATTATTATTATGTTTTAAAATATATTGACTGCAAATAATGTGCCAAGAGAAAGAATATTTTTTAAACAATTCCCTGAATTCATTCCAGGACAGTCACCCCTTTCCAATCATTTGTTCATTTTAATGCTTCCACGTTCCAGGTTGAAACATTTCCAAGTGAGGTACAAAATAATAGCCACAATAAGGCCAATTCTTTAGCTCAAGGAAAACTGCAGAATCCAAGATTGAGAGCAAATCCTGGCCTCCACACCAGCCTCTACTTTTGCTAGGCCAAGAAGCAAGAGTTCCCAATGGTATGTATATACCATGTCTAAGCATTTAAAATAATTACCAAATATAAATATGTTACAAAGTGGAAGGCTAGTTTATGATTTACAATTCCAAGGTCCTTGGAATTCCATACAAAATATAAGTGTGTATTCCTATCCTGCTTAGGGATTCTGTTCACTGTCTCCACCTCAGTTGCACTGAAACTATTTATCTGAGCTTAATTATCTGCCACATGGGCTCAGGGGCCCCACAGACAGATGACACAGACTACTCTAAGGGTGACAGATCCATAATGAGGCCTATGATCATTTAGAAACAAATGCCAAGCAAGTGAGTAGAGAATTCTGAGATCTTTGTACCAGCAGTGTGGCCTAGATGGGGTTGTGAAGACTCTTAGTGAACTTGTTCCTAGGCATTGCTAGTAGGGTATCACCAAAAAGGTATTTTCATCCATTTGAGAAGCTATAATAAATAACACAGACAAGACAGATTATAAACAACAGAAGTATGTTTTTGATATTTCTGGATAGTAAAAAACCCAAAGTTAGAGGTCGGTGAGATAGCTCAGCAGACTAATATGCCTGCTTAGGCAAGCTTAGGCAAGTGCAGGGACTATAGTTCAATCCCCAGAACCACATGCCATGCCAGCCCCACCCTAAGGGTAGACTGAGCTGGCCACAGAGTCTAGGCATAGTGGCACGCACCTGTTATGCCAGTACCACAAAGGCTGAAAGCAAGCAAGAGGATCACTGGGACTCTGAGCTGCGTAGTGAGACCCTGAAACAACCAAATATACTTAAAAAGAAAAAAATGTTCAAAGTTAGGCTTCCAGCATAATCAGTGCCTGGTTCATGGATGGCTATCCTCTCATTATGTACTCACATGGCAGAAGAGGATAGCTTCCTCTCTGGTCTTTTATAAGGGCACTAGTTCCAATGGCCTTCAGAAAAGCACCTCCTAATGTCATCATCCTGAGTGTTAGGATTTCAAAAGAGTCATTTCAGGGGGACATGGACATTCAGGCCATAGCAGAGAACCAGAGGAGAGCCTACAGAAATCCAGAGCCTGACGCAGTAGTAAGTCTTGCTAGGATTTCAGGGCCACACTGTAAGTCACAGGCCTCATATCTTTCCCAGCACATGATTTCAACATACTACTAATCTTGGCCCACAGGCAATTTCTTCAAGAATGGTAACACTTTTGTGGCCCCACAGAATATGCAAGCCTGGCTCTTTATTTAGTACCGAAACCCAATATATGTGTTATGGATGTAATTGATGAGTTCTGGTACCTCTCCTACTCTAAACCCAAAATCTCCAGTTTAAAAATTGGTTCTTCCGGGGCCGGTGGAATGTCTCAGTGGTCTAAAGCGCCTGCTTGGGAAAGCTTGGGAGGCTTCAGGGACCGCTGTTCGATCCCCGGCACCACATGCTGTGCCAGCCCTGCCCTAGGGGCGGGCTGAGCCAGCCATGAAAATGAGTGAATAAATAAAGGTTCTGAAACAAGAAAAAATAAATAAAATAAATAAATAAATACAAAAAAATAATAAAATTAAAAAATTGGTTCTTCCTAGTGGGATGATGATATGGCTATGGCGTTTAGAGGCCAAAAGAAATACTAAACTATTGTATGTTGGTTCTACCATTAATAAGACATAGACTAAGACATGTTGCTTGTTACTGTAGTTCTTAATTTCCTTGCTTGAAAAGAAAAGACATTTAGAGATTAGAGGCCAAGAACTGGTCAATCACTGGCCCGTAGATATGCAATCTTGAAGAAAGTGGATTACCAGGTTTAGGAGTGTTGAGGTCTCCTTCTGGAGGTGGTTTCAAAGTTGTTTCTATCCTGAGTAGAGAATTGGTGAAGACAAGCAGAAAATAGCTCTATTGAAGCTAGGCAGAGAAAAAGGCTCAGCAGGGTGAGTTTGGGCTAAGTAAAAGCAGAAAAAGAAGAACACCCTGCTTCTTTCTGCATAATGAGGACGGGCCATCATGCAAGAGTAAACACAGTGGCAAAAGCTCAGTGATGACTATTCATTTTGTGTCATTTACTCCTCAAACTGGCATCAGGTCTAGGCCATTCTGGGGAAAACCTGCTCAATTTCTAATGAGAAGTCCATGTACATGGTTTTCAGAACCTTTCTGTACGTGTGTCCTGAGATTTTGTCACCCCTCCTTCCCTAGCCAGCTTTGTCACACATTAATTTCCTGTCTCAGGAGAGAGAACTTTATAAGGCTTAAGCATTTTAGTTGATAACAAAATTTTTGAAAATTACAAAGGTTTGCCACATGTGGTAATGAACAACTCTAATTCCAGGACTCTAGAGACTGGGACAGGATAACTTGGAGTCCGAGACCAGGCTGGGCAATTTAGGTGACTTAATAAGACTGCTATGGTTTGCCACTAGAAGTCCCCACAAAGCCTTAGGCAGTCATAGAAGGGCCAGGCTTTTCAGAGGCAGCTGAATCTAGAGTTTGTGACTGGTTCATTTCTCAATGTTGGGATTGGATGTGTGAGTACTATACTCACCCTACTGCAGGTAACCTGCATATAATGTAAGGGAGGAAATGAAGCTTGCTCCTCCCCTTTTTCTCTTGTTGCTTTTACAATCATCAACCACCGTGCACAGTTGCCCCTCTGCCATGCTACCCTTCCAGCACCAGCTAATTGTGCACTGAAACTTCTACAAACTGTGAGATAAATAAACATTTCCTCCTTAACTTTGGATACTGGTTGTTTTGTCACAGCAACAAGAGAAAAATAACTAACAAAGATGCAGCCCCAAAATAAAAGTAAAAGGCTAGGGATGTAGCTCAGTGTGAAGACCCTGGTTCAGTCCCAGTACTACAAATATTTCAAGTGAAACTCTACACATGGATTTTCCCTAAATATAAGAAACAGTGTATGAGACTGCTATAGATCTAGAGATTTTTTTCCATTATCTAGCCTTCCAAGCCCACTGTTCCCTACGTAATATATATGTAGAGAGAATTGAAGATTAAAGGAAGGAAAGGGAGAAAGATAGAGATGGGGGCGGCAAACCACAATTAAGGTTGGGAGGAAGGAAACAAGGGAAGGGGGAGAGAAACCTAAGAGAAAGAGAGTGATAAGGGAGAAATGGCTGATAAACATGCATGTAGCACTCTAGGTGCAAGGTATGGCTTTCAGCTTTACATATAGAATAGCTCATTTAATCCTTGCAAAAATCCTGTGAGATTGGTTCCATCAGTTCTCTCTATGATAGAAGAGGAAGCTGCAGTTCAAACAGGTGAAGCAAACTCAGGGTCCCAGAGCTAAGATATAGCAAAACTGGACTTCTGTTTCTGAAAGTGTCCTATCTCAGTCCTTGCAAGTATAACTCTATCAGCAGCCCCACACAACCTCTGAGACTCACCTCCTCCCACTACGGCTGCCTCACTCATTTGCAGCATGGTGGTCTCAGGATGTTCCTATTCCCATGCAGCCTTTCCCATTGACACCTTCAGCTCTGATGTCTTTCCCGACAGATGTCTGCATGGCCTGCTTCCTTCCCTTCCTCAGGTCGTGACTCACTCACCAGTGGTAACATGACACTCAATCACCCATTTACATATACACAATCCTCATTCTCCTCCCTGATTTATTTTTCTCCAGAATACATATCAATCACTAAGCATACTATAACTTTTCTTCCCTATTTTCTGCCTTTTCCTCTGAATATAGACTTCATGAGGGGAAGAATTTTTATCTTTCATGCATTACTGTACCCCAAATTCTTACAACAATGCCTGGTATATAAAAAATGCTCAATAAATATTTGTTTACACAAAAAATTTTAAAATTTATTTAGGCCCGGCAGGATGGCTCAGTGGTCTAAAGTGCCTGCAGGCAGCTGCAGGGACCGCGGTTCGATCCCCGGCACCACATGCTGCGCCAGGCCTGCCCTCAGGGCAGGCTGAGCCAGCCATAAAAATAAATAAACAAACAAACGAAAGTTCTGAAACAAGAAAAAAATAAAATAATTCTTAAAATTTATTTAAATGTCCAAACATCAGACATTTTAATGTTCTGACATAGTTTTGTCTCCTCCCAGGAGCTCTTTTGGGTCAGATTGTTCCCTCTGGACTATGGCATCTCTAAGTCAACTGATTAACCACATCAACTCCACCTGTGAGGCAGAGAACTCCACAGGTGCCAACCAGGCCCACCCATATGCCTACTATGCCTTGTCCTATTGTGTGCTCATCTTAGCCATCATCTTCGGGAATGGCCTTGTGTGTGTGGCTGTACTGAGGGAGCGGGCCCTGCAGACTACCACCAACTACCTAGTGGTGAGCCTGGCTGTGGCAGACCTGCTGGTGGCCACTTTGGTGATGCCCTGGGTGGTCTACCTTGAGGTGAGTGGGCTCCATGTGCATGCTGCTCTTGTTATTGTGTCTGTCTGTCTTCCCTGAGACTCTGGGCTTTACAGCTCAACATACGCTGAAGTGGTCTAGGAGCTGGAAAAGAAAGGAACACTCCTCCTGCTCTCCCTTTAATGATGGATGATACTGTTGAAGGCAGCCCCAATCTACCTGCATAAGAATCCTAATCATTCCGTTGCAGTGTGTCTAGAATCCAAATAACCAGCATTGACTCTAAGGACTTTTCCTGAAAAGACTCTGGGCCAGTGACATCCCAGTGATGGAGGGGGTTCAGGAAGCAATCCTGTGTGTATCTGCATCTAAATTCATTACATGCAGTATGAGCGTGTGCAGGAGGGATACAGGGAGAGGAAAAAATAAATTACTGAATGGTAAAGCTAAATTTTAATGAATGCAAGAAAAGTTAGAAAGAATAGTCTGTTAATATATTAAACTTCTCTTGGTGGTTAAGTTGTTCTCCATCTTAATGTTTTCCTCCAGGTACTAGTTCTTCATAGTCTCTGCTACTGAGGGGATAAACAAAACTTTCAAATTTATATTTCTAATGCCTCTATTAATAGTATAAAGCTTCACCACTCAGATAATATAGCAGACTCTGGAGAGTTGTTCTAGGGAGAAATATTTCTTAAATTTGAAAGTATTTTCATTTGAAAGTACAAAATAGAGTCAGAAGGTGATCAAGACAAAACATCCATTCACTAACAAGAAAATCAGGATGCCTACGTCACTCCAAGAAACAGATACTCCTACCGGGAAAACATACAATTACTAAAAAGATTTTTAAACATGTTAGTATGCTATTAATATTTCTCCTCTACACTGTGTCATTCTAAAGAGATATCCAATGAAGAATTAAAACGATTCTATGATTAAGAGAAATTAAGATTCATCAAATTAATATTTCAGCTAATATTAATAGTGAAGGTGACAGTTAATTAAGTATGACATATCATGGGAGAGCAAAAGCCTTAAACATAGGCTGCCTATGCCAGCACCAGTATTAAACAATGATTGAGAACTAAAATTAGACTTACGATCTCAAGGAGAGTATATAAAGAAAATAAATAAATACAAAAAAGAAAAAAGAAGAAAAGAAAAAGTAATTAGGCTAATTAATATAGATCTAAAGGCTAAGAGAATACTTGAGAAAAATATGCATTTATTCTTTCCAGTAAGGATAATTCTAATAGTGAAAGATTTTGTAATTATCTAGACTTCTCTATAAATCCAATTAGGTTGAGTCATCCTTGAGGTCAGCAGCTATATTTTTCTTCTCTTTTTCCTCTAATTGAAGCACACTCCCTGATGTATAACATGTGCTAAATATTTGATATATGAATGACTAAATATACCTGCTCTGTAATGTCTGCATTGTATGGGCAATTCCTGTGACATCATCTGCATCTACTGTCATTGTTATAGGAAGTCTTTCAGGGTGAAGGAGAATGAACTATGATTTTATGTCCAATGATAACAGGGAAGAGGAACATGCTGTTTCTTGTCAATCATGAAGTACTTCAGGTCTGACAGTCCAGGGTGGGTTAGTCAGTGGTTCATAGCTCTACTGCCACTGCCATGAAATGTTTCCTTCCACCCCTATGCATCACAAAAGCTCTTTAGTCCTCCAGAAGTATGTAAGAAATAAATGTAGACAGAGGACATTCACTCTACTGAGCAATGACATTCCCAGCATACCCCATGTGAATAATATCCAGACTTGAGTATCGGCATTAAAACCACTCAGAGGTACCCTTTAGCTATCCATTTGTGAATGTTTTTAGATTCAGGTTAGAACATATAAGAAAGCCTTCAAAACTACTTGTTTAGAAGATGGACAATGTGATTTTCCCACACTAAAAACTCATGCATCTCATTCTAACTACACCTTCTGATATAGATGACATCCCCATTACACTGGTGAGCATAAAAGAACAACTGTGCTTGTGAAAATCCATGTTAAATGTGGTTAAGGGCTTTAATGAAATCAGTGTAGCAGTGTCTATGTACTCTGTTCTATAAGAAAAGTTCTGATGGAGGTCTTTGTGCCCTTCAAAAAAAAATCACCACCAGATTATTTGACAGTGGTATTCAGTAATAAAGAGCTCCCCCCCCCCAAAAAAAAAAAACTCTTCTATATTCAAATAAAGAAGACTTGAGGAGCACTGATATCTATCCACTGAAAAATAAACTCTGGGGTTATCTGGTCTTACCAATTTGTCTCAAGGCCTTAGTCAATGCAACTCAATATCTCTGAATCATTTTCTCTGACAGTCAAAGAATCTCTCTCAATAGAAGATAGAGTGCAACTTAAAACAGCCAGAATAATAGATTATTAGTTAAGATATTAAATTTCTAGTTCAGAGAAGTAGACTTTCTATCCAAACCAGTCTATATTTTTCTTGGTCTTGAGTGTTTTACTGTCTTGCTTTAGGACATATGAGGTACCTTAATGGAAAACAAAAGAGGACTTACAAGGATTATGAACATACAAGTCCACATGTCTCAGAGAAAGACCAAATACTTATTCTTAGTGTAGTTGTTCTAGTAACTCCTTCTTTATACCTGAGGGGAAAGAATACGGACCAAACTCAGATTGTGATCTGATTGAGGCCCACAGAAAAGACAGGACACATGAGAAAAACACCATATGGGGACAAAATGTGCACCCAGTTCATAAACCCATGTATTTTGATTTGAATACATCCATACACTCTGAAGAAAAATTGAAAAGGAGTCAATTTTAGAAATGTTTAAACTATAAATATTGAAAAACTTTACCAGCTATGATTCAACCAAATGGATTATTTTTCTCACATTTCAGAATTCTAGAGGTAAGTGATTTTTTGGTATTATGGCATTAATTTATCTGCTCCATGGAAGTGTTGTAGAACACATTTTTCTATGCTTCCTCTTCACCACTCTTGGCAAGCTAGTCTACCAAAACCTACAGCACCATGATACTATCCAAAAATAGGATGGATGGGGACAAGAGAGAGAAAAGTGATACCATGACAGACAGACATGGAGACAAAGGCACAAAGAGACAGACACTATTCAACCAAGAATTTCAACCAATGCTTGGTTGAAAGCATTCTCTAACGTTTTCACATAAGTTTAACTGTCCAGGCCTGAATCAGCAGAACAACTCTAACTATAAAATAGGCAATTAACTGTCATGTAACATTGCTGCTATTGGAATTTACTGGGATAAAGATCATTCAACACAGGGTCATTTCATGGGCTTAGTCCTGGGAGTCAGTAGACAAGTAATTAATTGAACATAACGGAGAAAACAGTAGCACCTCCTATGGTGGGCTGATGTTAGCTTCAACTATCATCAACTGAGAGTACTTTGATAACTAAGACATCTACAAATCTATAAATATCTGTTTAGACACTTTAAATTCTAAATAAAAGAAAACCTGCTTCCATTTGGCTTAACCTTTTCATGACTTTCAACTTTTTTTTTTTTTTAAAGAATTTTTATTTTATTTATTTTTTTCTTGTTTCAGAACCTTTGTTTGTTCATTCACTCATTTTTATGGCTGGCTCAGCCCGCCCTGAGGACAGGGCTGGCGCAGCATGTGGTGCTGGGGATCGAACCGCGGTCCCTGCAGCCACCTAAGCTTTCCCAAGCAGGGGCTTTAGATCACTGAGCCATCCCACCAGGCCCCCACTTTCAACTTTTTGATGTGGTAAAAGCAAAATATATTCAGCAGACATCTTACTTCAAATTTTGAATTCTAATCATCTCCGGGGCTAGCCATGTACAATACAGTACTCCCATGTGATGTTGGCATCATCAACAAGCTGTAGTTCCCAGCCAGCCATTGGATACTAAGGGGAGACAACAGCTCGTCCCCAGTGCCCTGGGGCTGTTAAGCCATGGTATTTCATAAGTTGGTTGTATTAAATACATTTCAACTTCCTATATGCTTGGGGGTCTTAATCCATCATAAGCTGAGGAGCAACTGTACTTAAACTCAGAGTACTTGGGCCCCACCATGCACATGTGAAAAGATATCAGTAGGCAAACAAAATGTAACAAGGTTCTATTCCCTCATTCATTCAGTAAAACACACCAAAGAAAAAGAGATCAAGGTCTAATCAAAAGGATGGGAAAGAACAGCAACATTTTGAGAACAGAGGAGTCACTGGAGCTTGTAAGAATATAGACTATGTATTTATTTTTATAGAGATTACTTAGAATTTTTTTTTAAGTGAGGCTTTTATGATAGTTCAGAAAGCCCCTAGATGATAACAATTGAGAAGTCCTCACTGGTAAGCAAAAACAAAAGATTCTCACAAAGTTTTCAGCAACCTCTGGATTTTGATAAATCACAGCCTGTGAAAACTAGAATGGCTTAGAAATTATTCTGTACCCTTTCTGAAGTGTGATTGCCACACAAGAAATTTTTGACCATTTCCTGGAGACAGGTTTCTCTGGAGATGTGCTGTGAAGACTGCATATTAAATAAGCTGCTCCATGATCTTGTGAACGTAGGTTTTGAGCCACTCTGAGGGAAACATTCATGGGGAGAGGGGCCGGTTGCTTCTTTAAAATACCATCTATTGGTTCTGCCCCAGACCTCCACAGAAAGCTAGAAATTCGCAGTCACTGTAATAAGTCTCCGCCCCACCCCACCCCAAGTGGTGCACAGCTGGGTTGTCAGCTCCCACACCATTTGGGAGCCACTAACCTACAAAACTCCCATTGCAAAGATGAGGAAAGTAGCATGCAAAGAAGTGAACAATTCTTATCTATTAAGGCTATCTTTTCCCACAGCAAGCCCTCCTCAAGATCACAGATGTGACAGACAAAAATGAAGTGAAGAAAAAAAAAAAAATGAAGTGAAGTAGCTAATTAGAGAAGAAATTGCATCTTTGCCCTTCAATAGCTCCCTAAATCAACTAAAAATCCATTGCCTCAGACCAGCCTTTCTTAACCTGAGGATTCCAGCAAAAAATGAAATTACTTCTCTCTTTTCACTAAGCTGGAATTGAACACTTGCTTTAATTATGAATGTAGTCATGAACCCCTGGAAGAAAAAAAAAAAATCCTTAAGGTCACCAGTGAAATTCAGAGATGAGCATTTTCAAATTTTGCAAATCACAGTATGGTTGTTGCAGACATCTTGAAACAGTGTTCGTATTCATCATTCCTTTGACCTTAGAGTAATGGTGGGCCCACCCCTGTACTTCTTACTTAATAAATTATTTAAGAAGTACTTGTTTTTAAAACTTTGGTAACTATATTTCCAAACAATTTGTATCCTTTGTGACCCATTGTAGTTTTCTGTCTTATGCCTTTCAAAGCATTCCTCTGGGAAGGTGACTGAAAGGCCTGAGACCCATGGCATACTGAATGAGTAAAGAGCCCTGTTTAGGACATTTCTAAAGATAATGTCATGCCCTCCGGACCAGTGTTTCCCAAACCACCAAGAATAAGAATCATTTACAGGATTTACTGTTTGTAGTGAGGCCTAAAAATCATTTGTTAAATAAGGGCCTCCGGTGATTTGAGAAATGCTGCCTTCTAATCAGTAAATTTGGGAAGTGCTGCCTTAGGCTGTGTCTGTGGAAAATCAATAGCCAGCTTCTGTACCTGAAGACACTTTGTTGCTTACTCCCACCTTCTGTATTGCCAAAGGGAGTTATATTCATTAGCAAGTGAGAGTAACACCACCTGGCTGCCTATAATTCTGAAGTGAGTTATTCATTAGAATTTTGGAGAAAGAATTATGTCTCTAAAGAGCTTAAATCAATCAGCTTTCTTTTTTTACTTTTTTCTGCTTTAATTTCAAAAATCACTTTACCTTTCATAATCTCCCACACTTTGTACTTATCTTTCTGTCAGCACTTGCCACATTATATCAGTTATTTTCTTAGTATCTACCTTCTGGGTTCTCAGTTCCATCATGGTCATACACACACACACACACACACACACACACACACACACACACGCAGTATACTGAGGCCCTAGGAACAAAACAGGTTTACAATTCATTTCCACACACCCACTTAAGCCAAATACCAGGCATATAATGGGCACTCAATAAATAGCAATATATGGGTAAACATATGGGCAAATGTCAGCTTTTCTCCATCCTATGATATCAGATGAAGCTAAATTGTATACTCCTCCGATATAGTGCCAAAATACTAAACGTTGAGAGACAGAATAATGGTTGGTAGTAAGGGGTTTTCAATCCATTTCCTTTTATGAACTATCTATCTGTCTTTAGCCAAATAACCTCTATGTCTCCATTTCCTATATGTTGGAAACATTTACCTTACTGGGTTGCTGTGAGATTATGTGTGAGGGTAATTTGGCATGTTCTTGATACTTTGCTGCTCTTTGCGGATCCCTTGATACTATTTACAAGGTATGGAAGGGTGCAACACAAATATGTAATATCCATCATGTATTTTATATGTATGTATTTTATATGTAAGTATATGTTAAAATATTTATGTATTTGTACTTGAAATATATATTTATATATAAAAAATGAACACTTTAACATTTCCATTACAAGTCCCACCAATTAGAGAATCATTTTAATGAGTAAGCTCCAGGGATGGCTAAGTGATGGCACCTTAGTGGGAATTACTTTAATCAGCTAATCAGGTTGTTTTCTTCTTGACACTCAACTAAGATCAAGGAGAGAATCGGAATTTTGATGGCAAATTCTGAAGACAGGTAAAGAGGAAGGAGAATGCAGCTGTTTCCAATGGGTGTCTCAAATTCAGAGGACAACTCAAAGGATTTGGCTCCTAAAGGACTCACAGAGGGATAGTAAAGAAAGCCACCCGGGCTGCTATTTCTTTTAGGCCCCCAAGGCAGCAGCCCTCATTGCCTTTTGCACTGTTTTTGTAACCCTGAATAAAGGTAACAAGGCAAGTTCTCATTCCCCAGGAAGGAAATGACGCAGTCTGTAACACAAAAATCTCTGCTGAGCATCTGACTGTCTCCTTGCCCCTGGTGTCTACCACCCCCACCTCTCTCTAACAGCCACCCCTCCTTGCTTGATTCCTTCCCATATCAGCACAGACAATCTTCATTCTAATGCTTGTATCTCTGCTGGCCATATGACAATGACAATGTGCTGACCTAAGTTTTAATTTCTTTCTCTGTGATGAGGGTAATGATAATCCTATTGATATAAAATAACAACTCTGTTTTACAGAATCTAAGGAAATACTGTATTCTGAGCCAAAACTTAGTGACCATGGTCCAGGAACTTGGATTCAAGTTATTCTGAATGACATGTTCTACCACAAAAGAGGTTACATGAGCTTTTGCAGCATACAAGGAAGGCCATAAATCAACACACTGAAAAATTCATTGATGGGGCCTGCAGGTAGGCAGGCTAGAGCCAAATGAAGAAAAATCTCGTCTACATACAGTCTATGACTTTTGAATATTATCCAAGAATCTTAGCTTTAGGGTTGATGGAGGCTAGAAGTCATCTGACTTTAGTGATACATTCCAAGAGATTTACCAAATGGTCAAAGGAATGTTACGTCAGATACAAGGTTAAAGGTAAATGGCTATTTTTTTAAAGATCCAAGGAGAGCCCAGTGTAGTTTTCATTCTCAATCTGCAATTATTCTCTTACAGTAATTCAGCCAAGGACAATCTGTTGAATCTTTAAGACAGGTGCAGTTTCTTCAGAGACTGCTCCTGAGATTATGATTGGCATTTAAGGCCATGTATGTAAAGCGCCTAGCAGGACAGCAGATATTAGTAACCATTCAATTGATGTTAGCTATTAGTACAAATACAGAGTCTATCCAGCACTATTCAGTCTTTCAGATATACTGGCATGCCTGGGCCCCCCGAAGCAAAGAAGTGAATGTCCTTCATATTATCCAGGTGGTTAAGGAACAGTCACTTAATCTGAAATCAAATGAGTCATAGACACTCCTCAGTAACCCTAAGAGCACATACAGCAAAAAACAAATTTAGTTTTCAAAATTTCAAGTATCAAAGTTATAGCAATCCCTAGAATGGGTCAGGTGGGTAGATGACCCCTGTAGAGTAGATGTTCAACGAATGTTGGTTTGTATCAACAACATTAGCCTCTCATGCTGATCTTTATTGTATTCAAGAATGTCTTTCTTCTCTGGTTATCTTGTGACATCTTCAAGAGTAGACTTTACAAGTACTTTTTGTAAAACCTCTCAACACACATAATGTACTCTCCTTTCGTGGACTGAACATTAGGAGCTTTACAAATACTTGCTTGATGAATGCATGAATGAATAAACCAGCACCCACCAAGCACGGGTTTGGCTGTTGTCCAAACTATCTCTCTCACCTATGCTACCAGCAGGACACACCAAGAATGTAGTTTTCCCCCAACGTAAGAAACAGTTGCATAATAGACATGTGTGGAAAGGAAATTTAGTATAACAAATTCTGCTTTGATGAGAATTTACAGCACACTGTGGTCCTCTGTAGTAATAAGAAAACTATCTTTCACTTTCCTGTTTCCCTTAAAATCATTGGGCTTATGACTCTTTAGATCAGAATGCTTATATCTCTTTTTCTAAGCTTTTCATTCTCTAAATTCCTATAAGTTCATTTTAGGCCTTTGTTTATACAGAGCCAAATGTTTGAACTAAAAGAAAGTAAACCCACAACCAAGTGAACAGAAATGATGGCTTCTTTACTTGTTTTAACGTCTCATTATTGCTTTTAAACAAACAAAGAAATCTTCTGTCAGCATATCTCAAAATAGAGTCTGGAGATGACCAAATATGGGTATAACGTGAGGCTGAAAAAGAAATAAATCCAAGGAAAAGGTATTGTTAGGGATAAAGAGAAGAGCTAGCCTTCCAGATCCCTGCCTTATTGGAATAGAGCAGGAATGAACAGCTGGTCATATCAGAGGAGTCTGGGACGAGAAAAACTGGGCAGTGGAACGCCATTGTCTTTTGTACATCTCTGTTGTATGAGAAAAGGTACTGCAGAGGCTACCATGCCTATTTTCCATTCTCCTTCCTCTAATATAGCCCTTGGGCCTGCTTAGCAGAGATAGCATGAAAACAGCCACAGCCTGAGGCACAGAGCTTCACAGGTTTCTCCTTGAGAACTAGGGTCTCCAGAATGGCAGCCCCACAGGCAGGAGACTGGCAAATGCCCAAAGCCTCAGGGCCCATGAGTGGAGGTTTGTGGACATTCTGAAAATGACAATTCCTCTGACATGCCTTCCCGGTCCAATTAGGTTACATAAAAGCTTAAGAAATAAAACAGAAGTGTGCTAGAATGTAAATGAAGTTCCTTGAATTCCTTTTTATAAATGTTACTCAGAGGAGGTGAGAGAGCTTGGAACACAGAGGTTAAGGCAAGAGGGCAAGGCCAGCCTCCCTCATTCTGAGAGTGGCAGAAAGAACTCTGACTGCTCCCCATTCCCCTGGACCCAGCCTTTCCCTTAGTGATTAGGGCATGGGAGATAAGGGGTCAAGGAGGGTCACACTGCCACACATTTATTTTATATAAGTTCTTATATATGTAGTTTCAGGACATTTTTAAGCTTTAAAACCTGCTGTGAGGGGTTTTGTTTTTGTTTTTTGTCCCCTTTGGAGTTACATTTTATGAGAAATGTAAATTATTTTCTGGGTACATGGTGTGCTTTCTACTGGGTGCAGGGCTTTAAAAAGGCATTTTTGGCACAAAACACACGTTGGGCAGTCACCCAAACTCTTTCACTACCAGCTGTGCATCTGTGGGCCAATATGCATCCACGGGCTTGTCACTTAGTCACAAGGAACATCCTTGAGTTTGAACCATATCAGCAATTTCAAAACTTAGTATGCCTAGGGATGTTTACTTTTAAATGAAGATCCATGGTTCCCAGATCCAGAGATTCTGACTCATTCGGACTGCAGAGAATTTAGCAATCTCTATCCTTAGTGAATACCCCACTGTGGACCCCTCTGAGAAACACTGCACTGACTGATTTGGAAAGTCCTTTCTAGCACTAATACTCTGTGGCTTCGCTCTGTCTTTAGCAACTTCTCTTGGACATCTTGGCCTTCCCTCACTGTCCATCTGCCCTACGATAACCACAGGAGCAGAAAGAGTGTGTCAGTGTCTATTCTATGCTCAGCTGCATAGGGAAGCCAGAAAGTTGGCTGGGTTTTTATCCCTTTGCTAGGAGAAACACTAATACCCTTCTTGTCTTCAATACCCAGGTGACAGGTGGAATCTGGAATTTCAGCCGCATTTGCTGTGATATTTTTGTGACTCTGGATGTCATGATGTGTACAGCCAGCATCCTGAACCTCTGTGCCATCAGCATAGACAGGTAGGGCTGCAATTCTCCACCCTAGAAAAGAGATGACCTCAAAAGAAAGGGGGGAGGCACAGGTTTTTCACAGGAGGCACTGGGGCCACCTGTGAGGACTTGCTGGGCTGAGGAGACAGCGTGGCAGTTACAGACCTGCCTGGCAAGTGTAAACACCAGGGTTTGATAGTACATACCATGCTAGTGCACCATGCTGGCCACCAAAACTGGGTGTGGTGGTACATGCCTATAATCCCAGCGCTGGGAAGGCTAAGGATCACAATGAATCCAAGCTGCATAGTGAGACCCTGTACCAAATAAATAAATGATGTTTTTAAGAATTTTTTATTTTATTTTATTTTCTTGTTTCAGAACTTTCGTTTATTTGTTTATTTTTATGGCCGGCTCAGCCTGCCCTGAGGGCAGGGCTGGTGCAGCATGTGGTGCCAGGGATCGAACCATGGTCCCTGCAGCCACCTAAGCTTTCCTAAGCAGGCTCTTTGGACCACTGAGCCATCCTGCCGGGCCCCAATAAATGATTTTCAATAATTTTTTAAATAGAACAACTTGCCACAGGGACATATTTTTCTCTTTTTCTTTAAGACTCTGGTTTGAGAAAGGCCCCTATGACAGGAAAGAAATAGTTATTCTATAACATTATCTAGGCTTCCCTTTCTTCTAGCCCTCTCAAAAGGATTCTGGGTTTGTTTTTCCACTATCCTTTGGGGACTTTTGTGATTTCTAACTGCAGGAAATGGGGTACTCTGTAAATGAGTGGAATTGTTTAGTAGGAAATCCCATACTTGTTTCATTTGTTTGCTTGTTTTTTGGTGAAAGGAGGAAAGAGGGTAGATAGAAGGAAGAAAGGCACAAGCATGGACCACAGGCAGATGAGAAGAGAAAAGCAGATGAGAGAAAAGGGAAATTTTACAAAGCATGGCTGTGATCTATAGATTTTCCCACATAGAGTTTAAGAACAAGCAAAAAATTTTAAGTTGCTTTTGGCCTGCTAAAATGGATTTTTGCTCTGCTGTCTACATTGCACCCCCAAAATCTCAATTTTTATCTTAAAAGTACCCAACCTCACTGCTCTTGGTCTGGGTACCCTTTTGGCTGCCTCTCCCCTTTCTACTGTCACCCTCCTGAGCCTGAGATTTGCCGCCAGAAAGACCACTGAAAGGTCCCCAGGGAGCCCAGGGCCTCCACCACCAACCTAGGGCTTCTCACCTGTTCTCTGAAGGCTCCACATCCTCTCCCCATCTCATCTCTTTTCTCAGTAACGTCATACACGCATGCAATACTTCCAAGATGTGAGTCCAAGATCTCCTATTCACTGAGAATTTGCCACACTGTGCTAAGCTGCGGCATGCACGGACTCAGTGCACCTTAACAATCCTTAGGTATTATTATAATCTTGATTTCTGCGACGGATTTGCCTAAGTCACACAGCTAGTCTGGGACTAGCCAGCATTTGAACTCATGTCTTTTTGACTCCAAATTAATAATGTTACACTTTGTGTTAAATTTACCAAATCTCCAGCTATCCCTACTGCTCCCCTAGAATCTGTATCACATAGTGCTCGCACATCCTATTTTATAGCCCCTATAATGTTTTTCAAAAGTTTAAAAATCAAATCACCAGAACACTACAGATATCATCTTTGTACTAGGATACTGGGTTTTACCCAACTCCTCTCTCTTTCTCATCTCCCACACTTGAGTAATCTGTGCCTACCAAAAAAAAAAAAAAAAAAACTGTACTTTTGTGACCTTTTCAGATTTATCTCTCTCCTTCCTTGCTTGCTGACCCTTCTTATTTTAGACTTAAGACTTCTTGCCTAAGTCCAGACATCAACATTCTAACTGGGCCTTCACAGCACTAGAATTCATCTACCAGACTGCCCTACTCAAAACTCCTTAGTCTATGGAATGAAAGCTAAAATTATCTTTACAGTCTGGGATTCAAGGTTTTCTACCACATAGCCTCAGTTCACCCTTTCAGCCTCTTCTCTTTCTGGGCTTCCTTTAGACCTACCTTCTTATGCTCTGAATCTGTCCCCAATGCTCCCTTTCCTACAAAGCCCTTCTAAATTTCAGCACTGTGCTTCTGTCAGCCTTGTGCCAGCATGCCACTCTCCCTTATAACTCTCACAGAAAAGCCAGCTGCCTTTCCTTGCACAGCTAGTGTCAGGCCCGTGGTCAGCAACAGGACAAACTTCCTTTAGGTACCAAAATGGGAGTGTTGAACAATAGCCAAAGAATGAATATGAAAACTCTTTCCACCGAGGATGTTGCAAAGCAAGCAGCCAACTGGAGGGTTTTTACTGTATCACTTGATTAGCTCTCCAACTGAGAAGGCAAATTAAAGAATGTGTTCACAATTCTGGAAATAATACCATTAAAGAGTGTGTTTTAAAATAGAGTATATGATTGTGTAATTCTGTAAATATAACAAAAAAACATTAAATTATACATTTAAGTGGGTTGTGTAACATGTGGATATTTCAATAAAATCATTTTACAAAATGAAGAGTTAGGCCCTACATAGTGGCATCCCCCCACCCAGGAATTCTAGGAAACTGAGGCAGGAGGATCACAAGTTGAAGCCTGGCCTAAGCAATTTAGTTGCTTAGGGAGAGCTTATCCCCAAATAAAAGTTCAGAAAAGGTCCAGGGAATAGAGCTCATTTATTGTAGACATTGAGTTCAATACCCAGTTCTGAAAAATAGAGAGCGAGAGAGGGAGGAGGAGAGGGAGGGAGGGAGGGGGAGAGAGAGAGAGAGGATAAGGATCTTACAACATTGTTAGCTCAAACATAATTAATGTCTGGATTTTTAGCACCTTTTTGGGGAATATATGTTGTTTTAAGGAAATGCTGGGCTGCAGTTATTGTAGCCTCCAGCACCCTAGATGCTTATACCAGATCTAAATCCTTCTCACCAGTGAATCTCCTGGCTATGCCCATACAATATTTAAACAAAGAATACTGCACTGAATTCACTGGTTCTTGACTGAAAGCAGACAATAGTTCCTTTCTCTTCCTCCTCCTCCTCTTCCTCCTTCACCTTCTCCTCTTCCTCCTCCTCTTCCTCCTCCTCCTCCTCCTCTTCTTCTTCTTCTTTTTTTCTTCTTCTTCTTCTTCTTCTTCTTCTTCTTCTTCTTCTTCTTCTTCTTCTTCTTCTTCTTCTTCTTCTTCTTCTTCTTCTTCTTCTTCTTCTTCTTCTTCTTCTTCCTCTTCTTCCTCTTCTTCTTCTTCTCCTTCTCAGGAATCAAATTCATGACCATGCACTTTCCAAGCAAACACTGTACCACTGAGCTTTATCCCCAGACCCAACAGCCAATAGTTCTTAACACAAGTAAGAATCTACAGAAAGGACATGAGGAGATGGCAGAATGTTAACCTTGGAAAGAAGAGGACAGAGAGAAAGTCTAGGAGTAGGGCTGGGACATTCCCACCCAGCCCTCCTTTCCACCTTCTCAAGAATGTCTGTATTCTCTATCTTCTCACACGCATCACACATACAAGATCCGTGTGTAAGGCTGAGGCTGTGCTCCGCAGCATGGTGGGGGACCAGAATTCAGCTAGCCCTCCATTTGCCACGCAAGTCCTGAGCTACCCATTATGTTAGAGAAGTAGAATGGGGTGGGGAGCCTTTATTAACTCTAAGGACATGGAGAGGATGGAGGGTAAGGAGATGGGAAAGTCCTCTCACCTGAGACAGGGAGGATGAGACCTTATGGACTAGGGGCAGGTTTAGTGACACACAAGGAGCTATTAGAGCAGTGGTTCTCAACATTTCTAATGCCGTCACCCCGCAATACAGTTCCTCACGTGGCGGTGGCCCCAAACCAAAAAATAATTTTGGTGGCTACTTCACAACTGTAATTTTGCTACAGTTATGATTTGGAATGGCTTTAGGTGACCCCTGTGTTTTGGTCATTCGACCCCCACCAGGGTCACGACCCACAGGTTGAGAACCGCTATATTAGAAGCTCCCTTGTGTGTATGGGAAAAGTAAAAGGAAGTTATATCCAGGGCTAGAGTGGAGAAGAAGGAAGTGGTCATTATCAAGATGTATTTGGGGATTGTTGTTTTGGGGATTCAGCCATGCTGAACCAGGGCCATGACAATTTAGCAGTTTGTACTCGGACTGGAACCTATCACATGAGAAGATGGCATTTTTTTCAATTCCCCAGCCAGGAAGAGGTTTCTCTCCCTAATTTGCATTAGAGGAGCATTTTTCATTTGTCAGAGACACTGAGTTCAACACCTGGTTCTGAAAAAGAGAGACACAGAGAGACAAAGCGAGAGAGACAAAGAGAGAAAAGAGAGGATAAAGATCTGGTGGTGGCAGCCATACTTATCACACACTTCTCTTTCACCACTTTAAACACCACCAACAATAAAGCTTGAACTGGCTTCTGCCCAATCCAGGAACACTCCCAGAAATCATAGCACCCACATGCCTAAACCCTGAGGGGCCCAGCCTCGCCTTAAGTTCCAGGGGAGAAGGATCCTCCTTCTCGATTTGTATTTCAGCATGGGCCAGTCCTCCTCAGACCTCAAAATGGAGGCCTTTGCCTATTCTAGCAATGTAAATAGCCCTCAGAAAAGCTGTCGCCATTGTCCTTCACAGCAGTCTGCAGTACACGGTATTAAAATCTGTTCATGTGATGCCAAATAGCTGGTCAGTTCATTAGAAATGCAGTCATTCGCGCAGACCTTTGGTCTTCACACAATGCCAGTCATCCTCTGACAAACTTGACCAAATGGATTCAGTATTTTTTGGTCATGAAGCCCTAATCTGTAATAACAGGGTGGCAAGAGATAGGAAAGAAAAGGAAATGATAAAAGCGTTTTTGAAAGCAAGTAATACTATTGTCATTAGATTCTGAGGCATAGCTCTGGATGCTCAGATTAAAGCCGCCTTTTCTTTTTTAAAAAGCAGAGTGGGAAGTCTGGGAGCTCAGGCCCCCACACCATGGCCAAGCCTTCCCAGCAGGTCTGCCCCCTCCCACTGCATCCCGGGTCAGAGCTAGCTCAGAGAAGGCTGAGAATGTGTCAGAAGATGGGGATACGACCGAGCAGTGAAAATTAGAGTCCTCAGAGAGGAGCCCGGGAATAATGCAACCAGATTCATTCACCGGGGAGTTCTTTAAGTGGCTCTCAAATGGCACCCATCACACAGGCAAAGCTCCCGTCTTTGCAGGGAGCACAATAGGTACCAGATGAGTCACAGGCACCTTGGATTTTTAGTTTGCATCTAAATAAGCACTTTATATTTGCAAAGGGCTTTCCAGTCATTTGCAAAAAGCTTTCTCCTTCAACAACTCCGTGAGGGGAATCCAGGGAACTAAAGATTTATTGAACCCCCTGTCTGACCAAATAAAAGGTGGTGAAAAGCAGCCCTTGCAGAGCTCATTAAACCCAGGCAGGGAGATAGAGTCAGGCCTTCCCACCCAGGCCAGGCTCTCTCCTCCCCCTCTGTCAGCTTCTTCAATAGGGACCTGCGTCTCCAGCCCCTTCCTTTTCTGGACAGGGATTGGGATGCAAAGCTAGGGCACTGAGACCTTTGGTACAGTGACAAGTCACACAGACCTAGCTGGTGGAATTGGGTGTTGCAGGGCAACCATAGTTAACTCCCTTGGGCAGAGATGCTCCAAGATTGCAGCCCAGGCTACAGCCTCTCATTACAGGGCTGGCATTCGAGACCAGGTCCTCTGACTTGCCCACTAGTGCTCTCTGAACTGTAGTAAGTAGCTCCTTCACTGCCGGAGGTAAGGGTGAAACACGCAGGGGGAGACTTCCTGCCCCAGCTACATGTGTGCAAAAACTAGCTTGGCATTAGTCTAGAAGCCACAAAAATGAAATGGCCACTACTCATTTAGCATGTACTGTACGCTAGGCATGGCACAACTGTTCATTCATCACCGTTATACTCACAACCACCAGCAAGGTAGATGTGTTATCTTCAAAATGTGCAGGTAAGCCGGCCAAGAGGGCACAGCCAACAGTGCGGAAGTAAGCTTGCTGAGTGTCTTTCTGCCATACACACTGCCCCTCCTCAGACACTGAGTTACGGACATCACCCTCAGCTTGTGCCTGGCCAAAGGTTCAGATTCTCCCACGTCAAGGCAATGTAACTTCAGGTAAGTCAGTTAACCAGAGCTTCCTTATTGGCTCAGTAAACTTAACAGGAACAGCCCCAAAGGTTGTTTAAATGAATTACTACTTGTAAGCACTTCCAACAGTGCCTGGCACGTAGAAAGTGCTGCATTCTTGTTAGTTTCATAAATAAATAAAGGAAAATGTTCCCCGATAGCGAGGAGAAAGAGGAAGACAATCATAAACTCCCAATATGAAAATCTGATCCCTCGGGCTAGCGCTAAAACAATAGCAATAGCGTCTACAATAAATTGTGTTGAAAAACTTCGCAGAGATAACCTCATTCAGTATTTAATATTCCTATAGGACGGGTATCGTTATCCCCATTGAAAAGACAAGGAAATTGAGTCAGAAAAGTCAAACTACTGGCCCACAGCCACACAGCGAAGTGGCAGAGCCGGGATTCAACAAGTCTGTCGCCAAGCCCATGGACTTCACCGCGCCACACTGCCACGGCCCGGTGGCGGGAGAGATTCTCCGGCAAGGCCCAGGAGCTAGGATCGCGCAGGAGGGGACCAGGGAAACAGGATCACATGGGAGGAGCAGGGCAACCCGGATCTCTCGCACAGGAAGGGGCCGGCACCGGGCGCCCCGGACACGCGCAGTGTCCGCTGCCGCCCCGGAAGACCCCAAGTCGGCCGCGGGCGGGCATACAATACGGAGGTGGCCCGGGTCCAAGGCTACTCTGCGCCGGAGCAGAGCCCGGCCCTCGCGGTGCTTGCCTACGATTAGTTATTAGCGCTTGTTAGAGAAGCCAGAGGCTAAACGGTGGGCCTGGGTGGGAATAGGGGGGTCCCTGCAGGGCTCCAGGAAGCGAGGGCAGGGTTTTCACTCTCTGCCTCCTTGCGGCGCCTAAACAGCCCCCAGGTGAGCCGTGAACTTCTCACCCCGGCCGAGCTGGCGGAGCTCTCGCTGCATTATGGTGCCCTCTGCTGGCGGAAGCCGGAACAGCTCATGTCTCGCTCACCCGCGGCAAGCGGGGGATGGGAAGGAGGGGGACTCATTTCCTCCTAACAGTTTAAGCATGTTTTTTTTAAAAAGGAAAAAGTGTTAGCCGGGCAGGGTGGCGCACGCCCGTAATCCCAGCACTCGGGAGGCTGAGGCAGGAGGATTGGTGCGAGTTCGAGACCAGCCTGAGCTACAAAAGTGAGCTCAAGGCCAGCCTGAACTGCATAGCGAGACCCTGTTTCAAAAAGACAAAAAAAAAAAGTGTCATGTGAAAGTGGTACTTCCTAGTCTCGTCTCTCACTTTTTACCCAAGTTAACAAAAATCTTTGACACAAATGTTCCCGACTGAAGATTTTCTCAAACTTAGCTAATAAAATGCAGTTGCTTGTTTAAAACACACTTCTGGTTTCCAGTTAAAAGCACCTAATCAAAATCTCTGAGACATGGCCCAATAATCTTCCTTTTAATAGGACACACACAGAGCAATTAACAAAATCAAGCTAATTAAGGAAAGAAAGCCTTTCTCGGGCATCCACAGTGATCTCTGAGTACAAACCACCCTTTCCACTCCAGCGTTCCTGGGGACGCCTTTACCCCTGCAGGTTGCCATGACCTTGAGGGGAAATGGAGCAGTCGGAGACATTGGCTAGGGAGGAGAGAGGCCCGTCTCTGTGCTAACCACACTTTTGCTGGACTCCATAGCTCTGATTCCTCATTTATAAAATACTTGCTGCGTCAGAGCCTGCAAGAACACATGTATAGGCAAATGTGTCACTCTCGGTGATCTGCTAGGGCCAACTCAGAGTGACTAGCCAGAGCTGACTGACAAAATTTTAGGAAAGTCATAAGGTCTCAGTACTGGGGCTGGATGACTTCGAGAAGACAAAAATGGAACCTGGGGGGAGATGACAGCATCTGTTGCAGACATCTTAAGTTGGAGATAGTTGTAGGAGAGTTGTCCAGGTAAGTCCCATGGCAGGTAGAAACTTTGGTGAGGAATTTCCACATGAAATACAACAGTATCTGATGAGCCTGAGGAATCTCTTGTTGGCATGATTCTAAAATAAACCTCCACTGGATATTACTCAACTCTACTTGCAAATTCTTCTATTCAGAATGCTGTCACACTCAAGGTTAGGGTTTTTATTAGGCTATAGGCAAGGAGTAAACCTCTTTGGGCATAGTTCTGCTGTTGTCTGTAAGGCTGACAACAAAGGCACTCAGGCCAGAGCCAGGGTCCTCAGAGTGAGGGGATGTGGCTTCAAGGTGCATATGCTGGGCAGTCAGGCAGAAGCCCCCCAACAACCCAGTGGTGCTGCATTTTTAATTCTTCCTCCCTTTGCTCACCCTTTTCAGTGAGTTCCTCATTTCTGCATCCTCAGCCCTTCTACCATTTCTACACAAACTCTTCTCTCTTGCTCCAATTAAATCATCTACTTCCTGCCAAAGTACCAGCCTAATCTTATCTCTAGTAACCTTCTTCAACTTGTCTTTTACTATTTAGGGTTTTTTGTTTTGTTTTGTTTTTTTGTAAGGGGGGAAGGCGACATCAGGAATCAAACTCAGCACCTCATACTTGTGAGGCAGATGCTTTGCAGCTGAGCTATATCCCTGCTCCCAACTTGTCTTTTAAGCAGTCCCCAGCCTATGTCATCCTATCGACTCTCTGTCACTTCTTCTTACAGGTACACTGCGGTGGTCATGCCAGTTCACTATCAACATGGCACGGGCCAGGGCTCTTGCCGGCGTGTGGCCCTCATGATTACAGCTGTCTGGGTACTAGCGTTTGCTGTATCCTGCCCTCTCCTCTTCGGCTTTAACACAACAGGTAACAGTAACACCTTCATGTCTATTACCTGTAAGAGTCACGGAACACCTGAGTGGCTATGAGTGGTACCCACCCTGAGTCATCTTTCTTAACCTTATTTCTATGTGCAAATGCCTTCTAAGTGAGAATTTGTCGTACGTGCAGCTCACAACCAGTAGTAGGCCGCAGTGCTGCTCACCTGCTTTCCGTAGCAAATCCTCCTCAGTGTCTGCTGGGCCAAGTGTGGCCCCATTCCCCATGCAGGGAGGCTGGCAGCACTCTCACAGGTGCACACATGCTCCCTGGGAACAGTTGAAACTGTCTCTGAATTTGACATGCGACAAAGTTCCCAGTGAATGTCAACATCTAAAGAGAAGGAGAATGATGAGCTAATTGCAGTGTTGTTGCCACCAATGAGATCATTATTGTTTCAGAAACAAGACTAGGGAAAATCTTTCCAGAAGGATTTTTAAATTTAGAATTGAGAGGGCAAAAGTGGCTTGTGATTTAGTACGCGTGCTCACTGCCCTCACGTCTCCTGTCTCTCCCTCTCTCTGTCTCTTTCTCCACAATATTAAACCTCCAATTATGATTTGTCATAAGGGCTGGATGGATATTAGCTGATGATATCATTATTATTTATTAAAACTTTCTGTGCCTCAAAATTTAACTATATGTTTTCTCCAAGGAAAATCTAAACAGGTGGAACTCAAGGTGGAGAAGTCTACCCATCCTTCTCTGCCTCACTCTGACCTTCATAGCGTAGCTTCACTATCTTGATACATTTGAGTTTCTCCATCAATTCGTTGATCTGCAAGAAAGATGCAAGTTCATTTGAAATCCCAATATGTGATTTCTCTCTCACCCATTGTTCATATTTCCTCGGTGAAAAGTAGAAAAGGAAGGGGAGGATGCTGCCAATACTTGATTTCAGAAAGAGCTGGACTTTCACTAAGAGCTCAGAGTTGCTCGTAATTCCTGAGGAAAGGGCAGCAGGAGACAGATGCTGGATCACAGAGACCTCAAGCTGTAGGCCCTGGCTGACCAGCGCTGCCCCAGATGCCAGCAGGGGCCTGGCAGCCCACTCAGAGGTCACAGCAATGGCCCCTAACAATAGCAGAGCATGGCATGTGGGCACAGGGGCCATCCTAAAGATCCCTGCGTGAGTAGCTCCATTCTTTCATTTCACAAACAAGAAAAACAAGCAGCATTTAAATGTCTGCTGAATCAGTTAGCTATTGTGTTACAAAAAAGAATTGTACAATGAATAAGGAAGAGGGAGTGACAACAGCGTAAGAAACGTCCAAGGGAGGAAAAAGTTGAAGTTAAGGAAATCCTATTATCTGGCTTGATTTCCCTTTGAAAGTAAGAAATGGAGGAGTGTGATTTGGTCAGGGGAAGCTTGGTTGCTCAAAAAGTGAAAAGAATAGGAGCACATAGTTAAGAGATTACTGATTTATCCTGAAATCAAATTCATCAACATCTCCTGTCTTGGAATGAAGTCGAAATCAAACCCCTTACAAGTTTGAAGTTCACGAACCTTTCAAGTTAGCCTTCTCTTAGCCTTGTTAACCTCACTATGAAGCTCACATTCCCATGCAAAGGCCTCCTAGGCCCCTGAGTAGAGCTATCACCACCACAGACTCCATTAAGGTTTGAGGACTAAGTAAGGAAACAAACTTTCACCATCATGCCCTTGTGACAAGGAGCATCTCTAATGTTAGAGAACAACATGAGACAACTCCCACATCCCACACAGACATTCCCATTATCTTCCTGCCAGAGGGTGCTTAGGTGCTTACATAAAATGCTCAAATGCTCACTAATCTATTTGACTCCTTTATCCACCTTTCAGGTATTTCTTCAGTGATTTCCTGTCTGCACAATACTATTTGGAGATCATGAAGGCAAAGCACATCTCCCCAGAATGTCACAGCTTCTTGGGGGTCTCACTGCCCAAAGCACCTCTTCGACACTCAGTAGAAAAGCTCTGAAAATGGCTACTATCACTGCCCTAATGACAGGATAAACAAACACAGGCAAGGTCTGTTAGGGACTGGGGCAGGATCCATTGCATCAGCCCCTGCTGCCTGGTCACCCTGCTTGCTGTGAGGTATGGGGTGTGAGGAAGTTCTGGGAGAGGCTGCAAAATTTGATCAAAGCGCAGGCAATGGTTCACTTAAATGAAGCAGAAGGAAAAGGTATCAGTTCAAGCTTACTGTTTGGGTATGAAGACCCTCAATTGATCAAGAACGTTGAAATAACTTTTCTCTTCCTATCTTTCTCTTTCTATCTCCCTCTTTCTCATTTTGAAAGTACAATAGAAAAGTAAGTACATCTACATGATAAAGCACCCAGAAGGTATAATGATGCATATTTCTACATAGAGGTCCCTCCTATCCTAGACTGCTACTTCCCTCATCCCCCTTGCTAGAACTAGACACTGATATTCCTAAAAGATAATGCCCGATAGAAGCACACTCATGCATCCATGTGTGTGAATGTATATGGTTACATAAAACAGGAGCGACCAAATTCCTTCTAGTGCCAGTTATTTAAAATTAGTGGTTCATCTAAGAAATTTAGAGGTCATCCTTTCAGGACCCAGGGCAGAAAAGAGTTGTGAGTGTATGTGGGGGGATACACAGGAAAAATCTAGGTCACCAGAGATAGCCAAAAGAAGAATTACAGGGAAGTAACCCTGCCACCCCTCTGGCCTCTTTTCATAGACAGAATTCAATAAAATTCCTCCTTGTTGTAGTAAGCATTTAGGTCCTGGTCAGCCACTGCCTGCAGGGCAGTGGGTTTCAGAGATGGGCTGATCACAGCCAACATGACTCCCTAGAAGCTAGTTGTCACCTACTTTTCCTCCCTCAGCTCAGCTCTGAGCAGTTTCCTACATGGTACCAACATAAACTTTTGTGAGATTATGGGAATTCTAACCCCTTCCCAAGAGACTCAGAGAATGTAAAAGTAGCCGACAAAGCTTCTAATGGTAGTTGTTTTAGTAACTTCCTCACTACTGAGACAAAATACCCAACACCCACAATTTGAAGAAGAGGTTTACTTAGCTCATGGCTTCCAGTGGGTTCAATCCACAGGGAGCTTCTTTCAAGGCAAACGCACCATGATAGAAAGACATGGTGGGGGAAGGCTGCCCGATACAAGGCAGCTGGAAAACAGAGCAGGCACTGAGGAGCTGGGGGAGAAAAATGTATGCTTCCAAGTCATTCTCTTAAGTGACCCATCTCCAAACAGGCCTCACCTCCTAACAGCACATTCAGCTACTGGACTCATCATGATCCGTTGATGGCAATAGCACCCCAAAGACCCACCTTCCAAAGGCGCACCTCTAAATACAGGAGACTTTGGGGAGACATTTTAAATCTAAACCATGATGTTCCACCCCTGCATCTCAAAAGTTTATGTCAAGCTCATGTGTGAAATGCGTGTGGTCCCTCTCAAAGAACTGCCAAAGCCAACAGTTCCAGCACTGTTGAGTTGAAAGGCAAACTTTTAGCGGTGAGCCCCTTTAAAAGTCCAAAAGACATTTAACCACTTCTAACATACAATGGCACAGTGTAAACATTCCCATTCCATAAGGAAAGAATAGGAAAATAGACATAAATCAGACCAAAAGCCAGTGGGGAAAACATTAAATCCTATAGCTGCATGAGATGATCTGTGGTAAGATGTGAACACCAAAGAGTTTGGGCAGCCCTATTTCTGTGGCCTTGCATTCCGCACTCTCCATGACCTCTCTCTTGGGCTGGCTCCGCATCCTGCCTGCAGCTTTCCTCAGCAGACTTTCCACATTCCTGGCACCTACAACTTCCTCAGGTGTGTACTGCACCTTCGACTTCTCATTGCTGGCTTCATACACTGTCCTCTCAGTACTCTTTGGCTAGCATCCCCAAATGCTTCCTACGGATGATGCCAACATCTGCTGTGAGTTTGAGGAGTCGTCAGTCCCTCTTGGACTATGGGACTATAGCTGCAGTGGCCTCTGAGTACCTGGATGGCTGAGTACAGTGACATGAACCCTAAGTAACCAGTTCCTAAGGTGGCCCTTCTCAGGCAAGGAGGGGACCCAAGAGGTCTCTTCTCAAATGAAAGCTTTATATTTCTACACCTTTGAGCCTATCATGGGTAGGGTCTTGCTGATTTTTGAGATATTTTCAAGTTATCTTTTTCCTATTGTTTTGATGAAAACTACTTGACTTTTTTTAAGAAATAGTAATGGTTTCATCAAATATTAATCAATCACCTTTCTAAAGCCTCAGCTCGGAACACATGACACTCACAGCGGGGGGGGGGGGGCGGCACATAGCATTTTAGATCTAAACCATAGTGGTCACATTGTCTATGAAACACCTCTCTGGTCACAGAGAACATTCTTTTCACTTTGGGTCTTAGACATTGCTCCTTTCCATTCTTTTCTATGTATGTAAAGAATACATACAGATTCCATCCCAACTGATACCTTGTCTTTTAAGTTCCAAAAGTTCAGGGAGGGCTATAACAAATAAATAATGAAAATAACTACTATTCCTTGTAACTAATACAATTACTATGCAAGAAGTATTTTTACCTTTCTCTTATGGATAAAGAAATGGGGCCTAGTGATTAGCCTATTAGGGTCATCTGGCCTCTTCTCGGATCAGTAGACTCAGAACGAAGGCCCCATAAGCTACTGACTTTTTTTTATCAGCTCACATCTATCCAAGGCCAGATCTTGGGTCAGAGAATTGCCAACACTTTACGAAGACTGGCCCAGAATCCCACCAGCTGTTGGCGGTGTGTGGCAGGCCACCAATGCACCACGTCCCGGTGGCAGAGGGAGACATAACAACAGCATTGGTTCTAGACTCAGACTGGCCAAAGGAATGTATCTTTCAGATTGTGTACTCTTGGGCCACTCACGGAACCTGTCTGAGTGCCCCTCTGCTCTTCTGAGCAAAAAGGCAATAACAGAGCCTGCTGATGATGTGTGCAAAGACATTGCCACACTGCCTGGCAGGTCTTAGTTTGGTTCCCATTTCTGTTTCAAGATGGGGTAAGTTTCAGGCCCTATCCAAGAAAGTGGGAGAATTTCAGATTCTACTACTCAAGAAGACAAAGCTCTAAGAATCTCTTTAAAAGGCATGGCAAAAGGACATAAAGCAAGAATATGAATACCTGCAAACTTACATTCTCTGCTCTGACAGTCTTCTTGCCAGCTCCCTTCCACCCTGCCCCTGCCTACTGTTGGGCTTCCCAGAAAATGTCTGCCTTCTACTTAGCCATCATCTACCCCATGCCCCAAATTCAAAAGAAGCCTCTTCTTTTTATTACTTTCCAACAGCCCTTTCATACCTCCACCCATCGGGCCCTGCTCCAGCAGCTCCAATCCCCCTGGGAGGCTTTGCCCTTCCCAGGCTGCACCTTCACAGCACACAGAAGAGCTTGACTGTCTGTCCAGCCCCTGTCCTTGTGGCCCCTGTCATGCCTACACTGCCACTTAGAAGAAACATACCTCCCCTTCAAGGGCAGACACTATGTCTTAGTCATCTTTGCAGCCCCAGTCAGGCCTTGTCTGGAATATAATCATTGGTGAGGTTTCTTTTTAAGTAAACTATAAGGAACAGAAGGATGAATCAAGCTCCTCTCCTCCAAAAGCTGATAGCATAGGTACCTGAGATGGTATGCCCCTCCTGCTCCATGGCATTTGGAGGTAGAGGCGTCATGTGCCATGTGGGCTGCACACCATACTCCCTAATGAGACGTAGTATGTGACAAAGTGCATCAGCTTCTCCCCTTCTCTCGCCCACAGGGGACCCCAGAATCTGCTCCATCTCCAACCCTGATTTTGTCATCTACTCCTCAGTAGTGTCTTTCTATACGCCCTTTGGAGTGACTGTCCTCGTCTATGCCAGGATCTACATGGTGCTGAGACGAAGGAGAAGGAAACGGATCCTCACTCGACAGAACAGTCAGTGTATCAGTGTCAGGCCTGACTTCCCTCAGCAAGTAAGCATCAAGGAGGGAACATCAGGAAAATGGCAGCGCCACCCCAGCCTCCTGGCCCATGTCCACCATTCCTGTCACGCCTACGCTGCCACTTAGGAGAAACATATCGACACTTACTTTCTAAACTGGTAGTGTCCACGCCTTGAAGGTAGGAAATCCAACCTCCAGAACGCATTGACAGTCTCCTTAAGAACACGCCTTAATTGACAAGATGGCAAGAGAGTGTCCGGCTTATTCTACTCCCTTCACAGCCTTTCATTTCCTCCAAATGACCAGCAATTCTCAAAGTTGAGGTTTTATTTGATTTAATGGAGGAGGAGTGTTAATATGACAGTTGTACCTTACTCTGTTGGTGAGTTCTAAGAATCAGCATTTTGTCCGAACCATTAATACATTCCAGGGGTCCAATGAAATGTTTTTAACTGCCTGATCTGCCCTTATGTCAATGTCCTAGCCTGCTGATGAGATAGGATGAGTCTTTCTAGGCTCTGAAAAGAAGAGTTGTTCCCCATCACTGAGTTTCCATTTCTTGGACTTTAGACTCTACTTGTTCCAGTGTCTGGCCCATGACAATGAACTCAAAGCATGAAAACCAATTACTGATAATCTACTAAGGAAGGAGTCATAGAAATATAACACAACTTCTGCCTCCGTGGAGCTTAAAATTTAAACAAATAGATAAATCTTGCCTCCACCCAAAGTCAGTAAACAGCACAGAACTGAACAGAATGCTTGCTTTATGTGACACAAACACACTAAGGCACCCAAATGTGAAGTGTCCTAAAACTTATGAGACAAGAAAGGCAGGTATACTCAGAAAAGGACTTGATGGATAGGGTTTGATCTTCAAGACTTACAAGTTTAGCTGTCAAAATCAATCCCTGATGACCTGAGTCATCAACTCAAAGTCGAAGTTCCAAGGCTTGGGTAGAACACAACTACTGGTCCCCATTCAGTAGAAGGCCAAGTCCCAAGGCTGAAATGTAAATATAGTACATTATCATGCTCCATAGTTACATAAAAGTATTGCTCAACTATGTAGAGCTTAGAACACAACTGACTGTCTCTCCTTTATCTTCTATAGTCTTCTTGCCTACAGCTTCATCCCATCAAACGGTTTTCTATAAGGACCAGATTTCCGTCAGATGCCACAGGAAAAATGGTAAGTACATCGTATTGTAGATCATAGCAAATAATAAGAGGCCTTTGCTCAAGATACTGCCTTGTTTTATTTAATTCCCCTACCACTCCAAAATGGAATCTACTGTATCCTTGGACCCAGAAACATTGTTAACATGCAAGATATCTGACATTCTACCTGATTAAACTTCTAACTGGGATCTGCCAAATAATAGTTAGAAAGCATAGCCAGGCGTGGTAGCACACCCCTGTAATCCCAGCACTCGGGAGGCTGAGGCAGGAGGATTGGTGCGAGTTCGAGACCAGCCTGGGCTACAAAAGTGAGCTCAAGGTCCGCCTGAACTGCATGGTAAGACCCTGTCTCAAAAAAGACAAAAAAAAAAAAAAAAAGAGAGAGAGAGAGAGAGAGAGAGAGAGAGAGCATGAGAATATTAGGCAATATCCCCATAACTAGAGCCAATGACTGGATCCAAGGATTCTTGAATCTGGTTTGAAGTTGTTACCCAGAGGCACCTGTACTAGAGGAAATGTAATTCCAATGAAATACACACGAGAAAAGCCAAGAAAATCTGAGGAAAGAAGGCTTTCAAAGGCCCTATTTTCCATAGAACAGAGAAAAAACCGAGATAATTTCATGGTCATCCTAAGTCTTGTCTTTCCAATTGAAATGAGCCCTGTCTCCTTGGTTAGAAGAGTTCATAATAGAGCCTGGAGGGATTGAAGACTAATCTTCTTCTCCCTGAACTTCACATTATGAATTAAATTGCAAAAGCCCATAATGAAGTCTGAGTCTCATCCAGTCTCTGAATAGTTAATTAACCATGTTTATACAGGCTTTATATAGCAATGAGAGGCTCTGGGGCACCTTAAAGCTGCCTGTGGTGTATCTGAGTTCTGAGGAGGCTTTGACTACAAAAGAGAGACTAAAAAGTAAGAGACCACATTGCTAGAATGATTAAGAATCAACTCCTGTGCTACCATTTGGGAGTAGAAGTCTCTCTTGGCCAGACAAAGAGATGTCCAAAATATTCTTCTATTGCTTATAGGGATAGTCATAAGGACTTCCAAAGAGAGCAGAAGAATACACTAACCAATATATAACCTTAGATGAGGCACTTTGCCTCTGTAGGACTGAATATCTACATCTGTCAAATAGAAACAGAACATTCCCCAGCTTTACATTTCATAAGTACTCATAAGAAATTGTCTTCATTCTTCTACGTTCAGAAATAATACATTAGAAGTTAAATATTGTCATGTTTAGGTTAATATGTGCACCTCACTCAGAAATATAATCTTGGTTTTGAGTTGTCAAAACAATATGGTTTTATTAATTACTAGCAAATTCCATAAAAATGAAGATCAGAACTTCTTTCAAGTATGTTCTCTTAGATTCCCTAACAATGCCACAATGGAACAGTTTTAAGTCACTAACAATCCTTTTGCATTCCCTTGATCCTTTAGCAATGGCTGTGAGTATGCACGGTGCATGAGCACTGCTACCTGGATTCTTTCAGTGAAGGAAAGAGAAACAAGGAGTTTTGTGACATTGACTAACTTATGCAGAAAAGGAATTTACTGGAATCTAGTCAGGCAGCTTCACAGGTTGCACGAGAAGGCTGAAGAACAGAAATGTTGTTCATGCCTCGGGAATAATCTGGTTAGATGATAGGGGACACTGGAAACTGAATTTCACCACACTTAAATGCAGGCCGAAATCTGCCTGCTTCTCTAGTTTCAGTATAGAGTCTCAGATGTGCATCTCCAGTTGCCTGGACTTGGTTCATATGCCAGAGCTCTAGAAGCTGGGCAGACAGGCGAGATGGAGAGTATAGGCTGAATAGCTGGCTATTATTATTTATATTCAGGGAACTGAGGAGTCTGGCCTCTTATTCAAGGGTAACACTGAACTTCAAATGTGGAAAGAAGTTTAGCCATTAGACCCACACATAACCACTTTCTCATCTTACCAAGATAGCAGAAAAATTCACATCCCTTTTTCTACTCTCAGAAGTTACTCACCCACAACTCATTTTTTTTCTGCTTTCTGTTTTACAAATAAGGCTTAGAGATGTTAGATTAACTTGCTGAATGACTATACGTACTAAGTAGGAAAGCTGAGATGAAAATCCTGAATCTTCTTTTTTGTCTTCATTTTTTAGAACTTTCCATTTATTTATTTATTTGTTTGTTCATTTATTTATTTGTTTTAGGGAAGGCTCTAGAGGGTGTTCGGGGTCTCACTACCAGATCAGATTCACAGTGATCTGCCTGTTTACAGCCTCCCAAGAGCTGGGGTTACAGGTGCACACCACCATGCCCAGACTCAATTGCTGTCTCAGCACGCCCCAGAGGTGGGGCCAGCATGGCAGGCCTGGGGAATGAACCTCCATCCCCTGCATCTGCTTGCAGGTGATTTAATATCTGCTGAGCTATTTGGTCAGCCCTTTATTTTTTAAAACTTTCTGTTACAGAAAATTTCAGAGATTAAAAAATAGAGAGATGAATATAACAGAACACTCTAGCCACCATCAGCTACTTTCGGCAGGTACCATCTTGGGGCTAATCATTTCATCTATGCTCCCACCTACATTCACATATGCCCTCATTATTATGAAGCAGCTCTAAAATATATTATTTCTCCTGAAAATGTTTCTGTAAGAGCCTCTAAAGGATATGAAATCTGTTGTAAAGCACATAATGACAATATTACATCACACTAAAAAATTAGTAATAGTTCTCTAATATCATTAACTATCCAATCAACATTCAAATTTCCCCAGTGGTCTTATATATTTTTATGATTAGTTTGCTTGAATCAAAATCTAAGTAAGGCTGCTATTTTGTAACTGGAAGGTGTTGGCAGTGGTGGTTATTATTGTTGTTATAATTTAATTTTTGACAATTGAATCATTTATGGAATTGCCTGCATTCCAAAGTTTGCTGCCTGCACCCAAGTGGTATTGTTTACCATGTTCCTCTGTGGAATCAGGTCGCTAAGTCTGAAAGCCCAGACTATAATCCTACACTCCCTCCTCAAGAGATTGCTGTGATTATCTAATATGCCATACGTAGTAGGTGCTTTGGAGCTAGTTGTAGAGTCAAAACATGTTTTAGGGGCTAGGGAGATAGCTCTGTGGTCTAAGCACCTGCTTGGCAAGTACAAGTCCCAAGTTTGATCCCCAGTACCACATCCCAGGCTGGCTCTGGGTCCCCAGGTACACCATGCTGGCCCCAAAACTGGCATGGTGGCATACACCTGTGATCCCAGTGCTGGGGACACTAGGACAGGAGGATCATTACAAGTCCAAGCTGTGTAGCAAGATCCTGTACCAAATAAATAAATAAATAAATTTTAAGAATTAAAAAAAAAAAAAGCTTCATTTCCATGACTTTTTACAATACCACCATTCTCTTAGTTCTTTCTTCTGTAGGTTTCACACGTGGTCTCCTATTCCTTTTTTGCTTTTTTTTTTTGTTGTTGTTGTTGTTGTTGTTGTTGTTGTTGTTGTTGTTTGTTTGTTTTTGTTTTTTTTTTTCTTTTTCGGAACTGGGGATTGACCTCAGGTCCTTGTGTTTGTCAGGCAAGCTCTTAGTCTACTGAGCTATCTCTCCAGCCCCCTTTGATGCATTTTCTTTCCCTTTAAATATACAAAATATAACAATACCCCCAGAAATGCGAGAACCCTCTGTTTTCACACCCACAGCCTCTCTCTCCCGGCCAAGCACACACAGAGCTGAAACGCTACTATAGCATCTGCCAAAGTACCACCTTGAGGAGACCCAGCTTCCAAGAAGGAGAAGAAGAATTAAAAAGAGAGGACAGGACTCGGAACTCCCTGAGCCCCACCATGGCACCCAAACTCAGTTTAGAGGTTCGAAAACTTAGTAACGGCAGATTATCTACATCCCTGAAACTGGGATCCTTACAGCCTCGGGGAATGCCACTTCGAGAGAAGAAGGCAACCCAGATGGTGGCCATTGTACTTGGTAAGTGTGAGTTGGCATGTGTGGAGTTAGGTTAGGCTAGGTTAGGCTAGGCTAAATTAGGTTAGCTTAGATTAACTGGAGTTGATAGTAGATGTTAGAGTAGCCACAAATGACAGAAATTAGAAATTCAGTAACTATAATATTTATGTTTATAATGCAAATGTTATATTAATAAATTTTTTTGTCTTTTTGAGACAGGGTCTTGCTATGCAGTTCAGGCTGGCCTTGAGCTCACTTTTATAGCCCAGGCTGGTCTCAAACTCTCACCGATCCTTCTGCCTCAGGCTCCTAAGTGCTGGGATTACAGGTGCAAGCCACCCCACCCAGCTTATATTAATAAATGTTAACCCTGTAGAAGTTCAAAAAACCTAGGTGAAACTTACGAAGATAAGCAAGTCACCTAGTTAAGCTATATTTTACCATCATATGGAATTATATTATATAAATTGAATCCATGAATGAAAGTCTGAATGCTGGACTTTTTAATTATCAATGAATCATTTTAAAATATTAAGTATTTCAAAATGTAATTTTAATTATTTTAAAATATTAAATAAAAATGAAACTATAAGACACTACTGTCCTACAATGTGACAACATCTAGATTACCTTAAATACAGAGACAAAAAGCCATGGAAAGAAATTCAGTAAGATATCAAAAATTATTGTTCTTTAGTGGTGGTTGATTATTATTGATCTTTTTAATCTCCTATATTTTTCAAGTTTCTCATTATGTATACAATCAAGGACAATTTTTATAGTAACAAGAGTATACATATTTTAATAAATAAATTAAAATTTGATGTCGTGGGTGCCATACAGAGTCATAGAAGATTCAGCATCATTGAAAAACCCCAGGGTCAGCCAAGTAGCTCAGCAGATTAAACGCCTGCACAGGAGCTGGGGAGTTTGATCCCCAAGCCTGCGGTGTCGGCTCCGCCCCCAGGGTGCGCTTAGCCAGGAATTGACCCTGGGCAGCACCTGTATTCCCAACTCTTGGGAGGCTGTAAACAGGCGGATCACTACGAGTCCAATCTAGTAATGAGATCCTGCACATCCTGCAGACCATTCCCTACATTAAAAAAAAAAAAACAGTATTCTTATATTTGAGTAACTTTATTAAAACCTCAAGATGTGTCTGTCCAACAGCAGAACTTGTATTAGTCATGTATGAAAGGTCTCTGTTCCTATCAGAACCAAAGATTGTGGGGACTTGCCAAAGTAGCTCAGTTGGTTAAAGTACATGATTCGGCAAAGTCTCTAGGGCATCAGGGACTGCGGTTCAATCCCCTCCCCCACATGATGCATGAGACCTGCCCTTAAGGCAGCCTCAGCCAGCCAAAAAAAAAAAAAAAAAGAACCTAAGGTTGTGTTTCACATAGACAGGAACTAAATAAATGCCTGAACTAAACTCAGAAGAAATGACAGTAAAGAACTACCCAAATGCCATAGTAGAAAATTGATACAGTAACAAAAGCCTGAAGTAAATTAAGAACATTAGCATTCAGTTTTCTCTTCTAAATAGATAAAAGAAATGTGTTTGATCATATCTACTCATAGGATTGTTGGAAAAAACAAATGAATATGTTAAACTTTCAGCATCATAGCCTACATGAAGCAGACAGCCACAGACCATTCCCATGTTATTACAAATGAGTAAATGAACTCCTTACCTTCTTTCTCTCTTCCTTTGCAACCAGGGGCCTTCATTGTCTGCTGGCTGCCCTTCTTCTTGACTCATGTTCTTAATAGCCATTGCCAAGCATGCCATGTATCACCAGAGCTTTACAGAGCCACTACATGGCTGGGCTATGTAAACAGTGCCCTCAACCCTGTGATCTACACCACCTTCAATATAGAGTTCCGCAAAGCCTTCCTCAAGATCCTGTCTTGCTAAAGGAAAGAGAAAAGGAAGCCCCATGTCAAACCTCTGACTGCCAAACTCTTGTGCCCAATTGCCACAGCCTGCTCAGAAAGACTGTGCAATGTCCTCTGGCATGTGATACAAAGATTGCTGGAACCAGATGTCCCTGCATGGCAGATGTGATCAACTGCTTTCTACAAAACAGACTTTTCTACCTCCCTACCTAATATCATTCTGACAATCAAAGGGTTGAGAACCCTTAAGTGATAAGCAATAATGGAGAAAGAAGCTGATAAAACATGACTTCACAGCGCGCGCGCACACACACACACACACACACACACACACACGCACACATATACACACACACCACTGGAGCCATGATTCATTATAGTGAAGGATAAATAAACAAAACATCATTCTCAACTTTGCAGGGGTCCTTGAAACCTAGCCAGTAAGCCATGTTGCAGAATAGTCTCTGATCCTTTCGACTTCCAATGGTCAGCACCTCTGACCTTATGCTCTTATGGCCCCATTCCCTCTTACTTGCTTTCTTCCTTCAGTGTATCCTGAATTATGAAAGGCAAGGCAGAGTTCCTACCTCCCTATAGAATCTAATTGGCTTGGGGCCCAGCAGGATGGCTCAGTGGTCTAAAGTGCCTGCTTAGGAAAGCTTAGGTGGCTGCAGGGACCACGGTTCGGTTCGATCCCCAGCACCACATGCTGTGCCGGCCCTGCCCTCAGGGCAGGCTGAGCCGGCCATAAAAATAAATAAATAAACAAACAAAAGTTCAAAAAAAAGAATATAATTGGCTAAGTTGGCGAAGGGACTCCTCACCGCAGCAGAGACACTGTCCCACATTGGGACCTGTGCCTTTATTTTCTAAACTTGTTACTTTTTATTTTTAACTCTGGTTGAAGAAGCCTTTTGATTTTTCCTTTACTCTCTTAAGGTAATCCCAGAGTCTCAATGTCCAGAGTGATTCAAGGTACAGATATTAAAGAGAAATGACAAAGCCCACTGCTCAAACTTCACTGTTGAATTTTGTGATTCAGAACATACCTTAAGCATGCTTTGCTTAATATAGGAAACTTTTCCTAGCCAGGGCATCTTCATCCTCTTATTAACAGAATACTTTGAGACCCAGAGACCCACTGCAGAGTGTCTGCAAAGTGTCAGTACCTCCTCCTCCTCAATTTTGAATAGATAATGAGTAGGAAGTTCCTGTCATCAAGGAGTCCCTGGATCACTCCTATGTTTGCCCATTTGCTAATTAGCTTAAGCATGGTAGGGACTCACTCAGACTGCCTAAGGATGTCAGAGCTAAAGGCACCAGGCAGCATGGCTGTCCAAAGTCCTATCATATGGCACTTTGTAAAATCCCATGGAAATCCTAAACATCATCACTCCAAGGACTGAGATTAAAAGTATAACAGAAAGAGTTAGCAATTGCCACTCTTAGAACGAACTAAAATATCCTTACCATTCATCTTCTCACTACCAAAAGCTATTTTTATTGATTGCATAATCAAGATAAAATTTATAGATAGTTCATGAAATGTTTTTATCTAGAAATTTCATCATGAAATATTTTCATCAATGAATGTCAATTAATCAGCTAGTGTATAGGCACAGTAGATGCCTATTACAATACTGTTATAGCTTTAAAGTGCACAATGACTTTGTAAGAAATCCTTTCCTGGGCCTCTCTTGACCCATTTTATTTATAATTAGAACAAGGAAATATATATAACACTAGTGAGTTAGTTTTATTACTTCTGAACGCTTCTAATTTCAGCATTTTAAGAAATGTTATTATCTGTAATAATGTTTATATTGTAAATCAGCAGGAAAAAAATATTCTGCACACTAATAATTGTATGCTGTACCATCCAGTTCAATATGTATGGTGCAAGCAAAGCTGAAGCTTGGAACAATTAAAATCTGAAGAAGTAAAAATTCATGACTCCTATATTTTTCTGCGCAAAACAAACAGAAAACTACTGAGATAGTAGGACAAAAGACTATAGAATTCTCTATCAACAACAGAGTTGTGAAGGCAGAAATTATAAACAACATCACTATTAATATCTTTATGAAGCTGAGGTGGAAAATACTTTGTGACTTGTTTTATAGATGATAAAGTCAAAGTTAAGTGAGGTTAAGACACTTACCCCAGATCACAACCACAGTGAATAAGTGGCAAAACTGGGATCCATAACTACACCCATCCACTCTCCCAGCCAAGCTCACAGCCACTATGGAATACTGCATGTCACCTGCAAGTTGAAGGAAAGTGTGAAAAGGAAGAGAAGGAAAAGGTGAAACAAAGGTCCTGGGAGAAGTCTCACCCTGCTCACCCACCTGTACCCCAAAGTTTGTAGAATGCAGTTCAAGACATTAATCTCATTCTCAATTTCTGAGATGGTAGCCACAGAAATCCATACCTATTTTTGTGGCATCTTGGAACAGTCCTTAGAGTATATTTGGTTCTACTCCTTCTCTATTTATATAATTAGGAACTGAGGCCAAGAATGATTGTCTCCCACTTGGTTAATCATAGCAGAGAATCACTCAAATGTGCTAAATGCTAATTTATTGTTTTTTCTACCTTCTCATACTCTCAAGCACCCTCCATATAGAAATAAAATGAAAGTTATATTTCACTTTCAGCCTTAAACTAAGAATCGTCTCTTACTTAGATAGCGTCTTTATCTTAAAACAACATCTGCTTCAAAGAACTTTCTTCTGATCCAGGAAGAATCCAAAACACATCACTAAAGTCTCTTTATCCTGAGACCCTTCATCCCAGCTTCTCTCTGTATACCTTTCCCATCATGAACCAGGACATTCAACCTTGGTGCTCACTATTATTAGAGCCAACACAGTCAAAAATCTCAGAAGAAATATTGACCTGAATGAAGCAGAGCAGAGTTCTTAAAGACAACTATCCTGCAATGTAAAGAAGTTCATGCTTGCCCACATTAGGAAAAAATACAAACAGTATGAAAATCCAAAGAGATTCCAACCAACGTTCAATTCTCATCTTACGTAAACATTTTCTTCTTCTAGGATATTGCTCCATAATAATTATTTACTAAATCCATCATTTATTTACTGAATAATGACCAATCACCTCTTATGTGCCAAGCATGGTGCATGCTGCTGAAAAACAACACTTCGTAAAATCTCATGAAAATCCTAAACATCATCACTCCAAGGACTGAGACTAAAAGTATAACAGAAAGAGTTAGCAAATGCTACAGGAAGTTATGGTCCTTGCCTCCTAGATCTTAGTCTAGTAAGGAGATAGAATTTTTGTGTATAGTGATGGCCTGCTTGTCTATAATAAAGAAGAACCATAGTGTTTGGAAGCCCTCTATTTAGTTTAAGAAGACTTTTCAGACAAATATTGTCAGAGTGGAGACATAAAAATAAAAAGATAGACAGATATTGCTTGAAGAGCATCCTTCTGAAGAGCTAAGTATAAGAATTAGCATGGATTATGTAAGGAATCCCAAGCAATTCCAGCTAGCTATAAAAAAAGGAGTTTAGGAGCCAGGATGGGAAAGGAAGGGACTTTGTTTCTGAAGACTTCCTGCAACTCAGCTGGTCAGGTGACAGCTGAACCGATAGTGTCAGAAGACATCCAGATTGTGCCACTCCTGCTCCACAGGGCACACCACAGACCACCCACAGCTGATTTATTTAAATATTTAGTGCTTGCTGCATGGGGGTTTCAACAAATGCAAGATTCAGTTTGAATTATCTCTTTTCTCTGACAGAGAACGGTTGGTTGGATGTATGCGGCATCAGAAATGGTTAGCATCAAGACAAGGGAAAGACTTCAGGGTCAGTAACCAAGAGAGGTCAGGCAAAAGGATGTGTTTTTAATAAATGCTTGGGTCAGAACTAAACAGAGAGGAAGAAGGGTTAAAGGATTCACTCAGAACTGATTTCTTCCTGGAGGTCTTAACTCCCCAATCTATGCTCTAATCATTTGGCATCTGCTGACATTAGGAAACTGAAAATGCTTAATTTGAATCAATACACAAAGAGCAGAGAGGGATGACAGGCAATTAACTTGATTCCTCCATTCTACCTAATTGTCTACTCATCAGCTTAGGAAGGGAATGAGTTTCCATGACTACCTCCTGACACAAAGACTCAGTGCAGGTGAAGCCAGCATCTGCTGTGATCTGGGGCACACGCTGGCAGAGGCAGAAACCAAGAGTGCACGCCACACACAAGACCCGGGACCTCTTGTTCCACCCACCCTCACCTGAACTAATCACCCCTCTCCATTACTGTGCATCAGGTGCCTGCCCGGAGATCAGAGGGTATTAGTAGTACAGGCTATAAATCTCTGAAAAGAGCTGTCCCAGAGAGGGAACTGGGCTGACCTCAAGGTGTCTCTAAACCACCTTGTGGGGAAGACAAGGGATAGAGGTGTGCCAAGAGCTGGAGCTCTTGTGCTGACACAAACAAGTAACCTTGAGCAAGTGGTCGAATCTCTCTGAGCCACTGTTTCCTCATGCATAAAACAGGGACTTGAAGGCCTTGTCTACTTTATTAAACAATCTGAAGATTACATACAATTGCAAATTAGAAGTGGTCTGTAGCTATTCCTGTTACTTTAACAAGAGACCACAGACTGGATAATTACAAATAACAGATTTATTTTCTCCATTTTGGAAGCTGGAAAATCAAAATCAAAGCTCATCAGATTCACTCTCTGGCAATGGCCTCATTTCTCCTGCTAAGACATTGTGACTGGCTGTATGTTACAGATGAGACAAAATGCTGCGCCCTCAGTTGGCAGGAAGGCAAAAGACCTAGCTAGTTCACCCTCCCCCATTTATAAAGCACTAATCCCATGCATAAGGACAGACACTTCACTGCCTAACTGTCCCCTGAAATTCTCATCTTTCAGTATTGTTGTACTAGGCATTACATTTCCGCATGAATTTTGAAGGGGACACAAACATTTAAACCATAGCAGAAGTGTTTTGTGCACTGTAAACCCTGAACAAAATGATTACTATTACCCTTGAACTGTTAGTACTTGCCCCTCAAGCAATTGTTGCTATCATAATCCATCTGACTCACAGCCCATTTAGAACCTTATCCTCAAGTTATATGGCTGAGTCTTTTCAATTTTCTATGTGAAAATCAGATTTTTCTTTCCTCTTTTGTTCCCTAAACATGTCCAGTATTCTTTATGGACTTGGTAGCGTGACTGCTAGAACAATGACTCAGTGGTACCTAAGAAGGCACCCTTCCCTGGTTAGCACATTATATGACCAGTGCATTATGATCTAAAACACAAATTGATGACGCACATTTTTGCTTCCTGCAAACCCTACCCTAAACGATTAATAAATAATCGAATTACTACTTTCCAATAACGATTAATCAAATTAATCCTAAAACAAATAATACTAATGCATAGTGCCAAAGGAAGAACTTGATCTCTAATATTAATCTCATTAATTTTATTAATTGGAACAGCTAGTATAATAGGATTATTACCACAGTCCTTCACCCCTACAACACAACTATCCATTAATCTAGGAATATCTATCCCTCTCTGAGCTGGAGCAGTAATTCTAGGTTTCCGCTATAAGACAAAAATATCATTAGCCCATTTCCCCCCCCTCAAGGCACACCAATTCTCCTTATTCTTATACTTGTAATTATTGAAACAATTAGTTTACTTATTCAACCCATAGCCTTAGCAGTCAAACTCACCATTAATATTATTGCAGGTCACTTATTTATACACCTAATTTGTAGAGCAACTTCGGTACTAATCTCTATTAGCCCAACAGCTGCCCTAACAACATTTATTATCCTACTATTAAAATTCTTGAATTCCCAATCACATTAATTTAAGCTTATATTTTCACTCTCTTGGTAAGGCTTTAGCCTTGATTTCTCTGTTCCTCTCCTAGCCAGCAAATGAGGAGCAGAACATATCTATTTTCCAAGAACTTCTGTCTCTGATCCTGACTTTTCTCACACTCCATCTCTACCTGCATGGGAGAAGTGCTGCGGGCATGGTGTGTTGGTTTCTCAGGGGTGCCATAACAGCATAGCACAATTGGGGGTTGGGGGAGAGGGTTTAACACAACAAAAACCTATTCTGTCACGGTTTTGGAGGCAAGAAGTCTGAAATCAAAGTGAGTGCAGGAGCATGGTTTCTTGTAGGTTTTGAGGGAGAATCTTTGCTGTGTGCTAGCTGCCAGTGGTTGCTGCCAACCCATGTTGTTTCTTAGTTTGTGACATCGTAATTTCAATCTATGCTTCCATCTTCACATGACATTCTACCCTGATATAATACTTCCAGTATGACTTTATCTTAACTTGATTACCTCTGCAAAGTCTCTGTTTCAATATTGGACCACATTTATAGGTTCTGAGGTTTAAGACTATGAAGGAGGTACGTTTTAACTATAAGATATGGTGAGAGTGGTCTGGAAATCAAGAGAATGTAGAACATGGCTAACTTGGGAAAATACATAAAGTATTATGAGTCAGGGTACAGAATCAGATTCCAGCCTTCATGTGCAGTAGTGTAAAGTCTGTAAATTTCCTGAAGTTCAGCTTTATTATTAGCAATAGTGTAAAGTTTTGATTTGTAAGGCTTTGCTAAAATAGAATAATTCTAGAAGAGTGTTAATAATCCTCCAAGCGCTAAAAACCAGTAAACATGCTTATTAATAAAATCCCAAGCTGTTCAGAAACAATCATTTGTTTCTCTGTGTATCAAACTAGGAACCCAATAGCAGACTCATTGAGGTTAGAGAAATCTAGCTGTGAATATCACATATTCATCCTATTCCATGTGTTCTGCTTCAAATTGACTAATGATGGTAGAGGGTGTTTATACCTTTGAGAAAAATTGATATATTTGAGTCTTATATTATGCTTCAGCATATTTCATAACTTTCCATATTAAAAACCCTATTAAAGGCTTGTAATTTATCACAACCTATGGTCATGGGATGTGGGGATCCAAAGGACTTTAGCTTAGTCTCCTAGTCATTTCCCCCACAACACCTATGATGTATGGTCATGTAGCCATATTAGGATCTGACTCACTTCTTCCAAAGATGTGCAGTAAGTTGTCCTTACAAATCCACCACAAGCACCAGCTCGTTATCCAAAATCTACCTTCTTATAAAATTCACCTTTTGTTTTGCATTCTCTCTACAAATACAAACACTTCTGTTTCACCCTCCCCATGATAGAGTCTATAAGGTTAAGATAGTTCTCAGAGCTTTAATTTCTTTATTTCAAGTAAAATTTTCTTTTTAAAATTTTATTTTAAAGAGGAAAAAATTGAAAACAATAAGAACAAAGACAATAACAAAACAATATAAAACAGTGAAAATAGTACAGAATTTCAAAACAAGAATAGAAAATTAACAATGGTTGTCATACTATGTATTGTTATCATCAAATTTGTTGCTTAAATTATGAGATATAAGTACACAAGATTGATCAAACAATTAAATGTTAACTCTTCCTTTTAATAAGCCTAATTTTTTCCTTATCCTTTTCAAGTACAGTTTTCTGACACTATCTCTCATGACTGCTTTCCTGTGAATGTAGCCATTTTATTAGTTTCTTTCAAATAAAACGTAGTTTTCTAAATGTTGTTTAACGAGTTCAGAGGGCCACAGATTCATTATTCCCCATGATTAGAATATTCAATTTTTAATGACCCAAATCGAATTGCATTGACTTTTTAGGTCTCATATTGAAACTCTGAAAAGAAAATTTGCATACAAAATACAGAAGTTCAGTGGGCTCTGACTTAGGGATCAAAGGAAGTAGTAGCCAGCAGGATTTGAATTGTAACACAGTCACACAAAAGACTCAGCAGATCCCACTGGGAGATCTGGAGGAGGAAGGGCAGACAGTTAGGGTCCCGGCCATTATCAGATGATAGCTATTTTGAGAGAGGAGGCAAGATCTCGGTACAGATCTCCTTAAATTGAAAGCTTTCATTGTCAAAACTCCAAGCAGCTAGGAGAGGAGCAAAGTCTTTAATGGAATCTGTGTGGCATAGTACAGTATCCACCACACTATATCCTTTATGCTGTTTGGGTCTGATGAATTCTAGATAGACTACATGGGAGTCTCAACTACCTATGAAGTCCCATTAAGTGCAAACTATTTGCACTCTTGGCTCTTGTAATGCATTATCCCAGATATCAAAATTTTCCTTGAATTTGTTAGTGGGCCTGCTGACTTCATGAGTGAGGGTGTCAGAACTTATGATGGGCAGTTCTGGTTGCCTGAGCACTTGGTAGTCCACAGTCAAGCCTTCTGATTCTGCCAGGAGCCAGTATGACAACTGGAGATACTTATCTAAAGATATATAGTTCTTTGCCACACATAGCTTGCCTTGTTGATAGCCCTAGAGGTTTATTTTCCTATAGATGATTTCCTATAGATATTTGGGTTTCCTATAGATGATTGCCATGAAATCTACACAACACTTTCCCTATCAATAATATCTGTTACACATCCCATAACTCAGTGATGTCCCAAATTTTCTGATCAAGGAGATTATGGGACCTCAGAGGAAAGGGATAAATGAAGTATAGTGTGTCTAAGGAGAGTCACCTAGAGAAAAAATATTCTCTCAGGCTTTCTCAGAAAACAAACTGGTCAAGCAATGGCCATGACTCATACCAATGGCTGATACTGACAACAGTCCTACAAAGCACTGTACATAGTTCCAAAGTTAATCCTGAGAGGATTTGACCTTGGAAGATATTTAAAATGAATGTTTTGTTATACAGGTCTTGCTTTAACTTGCCCTCAATCACTCAGCAGAAAAGCTTAATTATGAGGTATAAAACACAGAGCTAGATTAGTATGATGACCTGTAAGAGGCTTAAATCAACAGCTTCCAACAGTACTAGTTTCACCAGTAACCCAATGCAAATAAGGAACATTGGACTAAGTATACAACTACTTCCTCACAGTTCAGAAAGAATTTTTTTCTTTTTTTTTTTCTTTTCCTTTTCCTTCCTTACCAATATCAATCAGAAAATTTATCATGTCTACACCCTGTGCTCTGTATAACTTTTATGAGGACAACAATATACAATGTGTCAATTATTGCAAATGTACTACTAACATGTTTTGAAACTATCATATTGTTATTTCTTATTAAAAGTAATAATAAAAAATTTTAAAAATAACAATATCTGTTACACCCTAGTTTTCACCATATTGTATGAACCATACCACAAAGCATCTTATACTGAAGCCTGGTCCTAGGGCAGAGCTCTTTCTAAAGCTAGTAGAATTTGCTCCACCTTGTAGATAGGTAAAGAAACATATTTTAATGTGCTGCTATTACAACCAGAAGAGACTGATTGCATTTTATGACTCTTTCCTAGTAATAGGAAATACAAGCTACAATAATTTGTAGTCTATTTTAAAAGGCAGATCCCAGAATACCCCAGTCCATAAGACATCTAAAAATATTACTGACACAGCAAATCTCTTAATCTTCAGTGTTCATTATCTCCCAACCTTTGCAGTACATATGCCTAACCAAGGCTTTCAATGTACTTGACTTTCAATTAACTCTTGTTAATTGGGCCTCATTTACGAGATGTCATAAATATAGCAAGAGCCCTTTGAGCAATATTTTGCCAACAGATAGAAGAATCTATCTAGCCCTGAGGAAGACTGTAAATGTAAACTTTTATGCCTCTCAATTAAATATGTTACTGATAAGGATGGAAATGAACACATAAGCACTCCAAATAATGTTTTCATTCTGCATACTCAAGGCCATGCTAATCTGCTATGGAAAGACATCACATCTGGCACAGCAGCAATGAGGGCTACTTTTTGGTTGGTTGTATACAGTCCACTGTCGTACCCCACGTTCCTATAAGGACCACATTGTAGGTTGATGGATACCATTATGACTGCATCATGCCTGAAAGAATCACAGTAATCTCTGTCATTCTTGCCCTTTTCTGTTTAATTTATTTTCTTGGCCTTTGATAAAGTTTCAGAAACTCACACTTGGCCTTCTTTACTACTCTCGTTCACCGTGTGGTGGTTGATACATTGTGTCTACTTGAGAAGTTGGAAGCATGGTTGGAGGTGTTCAACAACTCCATGCCCTATGGCGTTGGAGTCACCCCAGAGTGACTCAGCACAAAACGGGTATGTAAGGGTATGTAAAGGGACTGAGGAAGGATCTTAGCTGCGCCGTTTCACCAGAGGAGGTCTGATCTTTGTCACCACAGCCACTTCCTTGGAGGAACCCTGGGTCTTTGCAGTCAGTGTGAAAGGAAGCGAGAAAGGCTTGCTAGACGCTGCTGCTGTATCTCCTCCCTTTGCTTTGCTATTCTTTGTCACCATGAACTGTTGCCCTCTGCAATGTGCTGTTCTGCCTTGAAGCCAGCCAAATATGGACGAAAGTATGGACTGAAACCTCCACTAACTGTGAACTAAATAAACCTTTCCTTAATTTTGGGTGTCAGGTATTTTGTCCCAGAAATGAGTAAAAAGTAAGTGAGACAATCCATAAGTCAAGCAAACAAAGGATGCTTCTGACAACTACTACGTATGTCCATTCTAACTATAAATGGGAATGCACATGTTCAGGACTAGGGAAATGACCCATTGTGAGTCCCACTTACGCTAGTACTACATTTGCTATTTGGGTACTACATTGTCCTACTCTAACAGCAGGACCATGATGCACTTGGGAGTCCCTAGCAAATACAGGTGCTAAGTTGGAGATTCACATGTAACAGTATACTGGAACTGTAGGGAGAACAGTTTAAACATATGTCTGGATAAGGGAAAATGGGGCAGAGGAGAAATGGAATGCTGATTCAGTTCTAAGAAGTGCTTCAGAGGAGCCAAGAATGAACCCTGGATGTGATATGGGCCCTTGAGACTTTTCCTGTCTTTTAGTTTGTGAGCCAGGCTTTTAATGTCTGTTTTGATCAAATATAAAAAGCAGTTGTTTCTAGGACACAAGTCCCTAGTGATAGTTCTCTTCAGCTGAAAGCCAGTCCTAGAAAGGGACTCTGATGAGAGCCACAGTACTACATGTAGCTGAAGAAATTCCTACCTTCTTTGTGAAGGGAGACTCTAGGCAGTGAACCACAGCATGTCCTACATGCACACTACTAAAATTCTCAGTTGCTTTCTATTGAAGTTCTACTGAATCAATCTCCAATCACTTGAGTTTTGAGCCAATGTTGTATCTTGCATTTGACGTATATTCAACTTGTTGGTTTGATTCTAGGTAGCATTTCAGTTTGCTAAATCACTTTAAATTTTTGATTCTGATACTTACTATCTTAGACTTCCTTCAAGATTTGAATGATCTTCAAATGAAAGAAGACATTAAAGGGAATGTTGTCATGTTAATGATAAATCACAGTGGCCTGGAGCAACTCCTCAAAGCTAGAGTCAGGGTATTTGTAGGACTGGCACTTGCACTACTACTCTTCAGCCATCCACACACTTAAGGGTTATTATTATCTGACTCAGAAGTTATTTTCACATGAAGGAAAATGTTGTGGTTAATTTTTTTTTTTATATAGTACTGGGAATTGTTAAGTCCAGGTCTTTACCCTAGGCTATATCCCCAGTACCTTGTATAATTTTTAAGACAGAAACTCTTTAAGTTACTAAGTTCCCCAGACTGAACTGAAACTTGCAGTCCTCCTGCCTCATCTTTTTAAAGTATGGACATTACAGGCATGTGTCAATGGTTTGTCTCGATTGCCAACTTGATTGGCTTTAGACATTAGTAAAGGATACTTCTGTGTGAGTCTGGGTAGATTACAGAGGCATGACCTTGGAACCTTAGGGATCTTGACCCCTTCTTTTGCTCTTTGCAACCTGCTTTGCCTCCCAACTGCCATGAATTGAGCCCTTTTCCTCTACTAAGCCCTTAGGCTATGATGTCTCTGCCTTGGTATTGGCCAACTGTGGACTAAAAAATAAAACTAAAACTGAAAGCCAAAGTAAACCTTCTCTCCCTTAAATCGTGGATGTCAGGTATTTGGTTCCAGTAGTGAGAAAGCTGATCAATAAAAACAATATAAAAAAGCATGTGAGATGTATGTCAAATCCAAAACATACCACTGAGTTAGTTAGAATCTCTTTGACTCACATACCAGGAAAACCTGATTCAGTTTCTTTTAGCAATTAGATCTGTCATCACATATGAATAAATCTGTAAGTTATGTTGAAATTCAGGCTGGCAGACTCAGAGATTCAGTGATGTCATCATGGGTTCAAGATCTTTCTATCACTCCTGACTGCCAACCTGGAAGGATTGCCCTACTCTTGAGCTACCCACTCCCATATCTTGGAGTAGAAGGTAAGGATGGAATATTTTCAGGAGTCATATCCTAAATGACAGTGCCTGTACGGCAAAACTACTCCTTGTCTTATGGCTTATCTTTGCTTGAAATCCCAAGCAGAATTCCCAGGCTTAAATTGCAGTGGCAAGGTGAGTGGAATACCACCAATGGTTTAGCCTTATTATAGTCACTTCCAGTGGCATGTCTATCAAGGCTTATCTCCCCCAGTCTGGTTGGTAGAATCTGGTATGTTCCCCTTTGTGAAAAGCCTTTAGTCTTCAGGCATCCCTACTATTTACTATGATTCCCAGTAGATTATTGATACAACTCTGAGAACCTCCTCTACACTGCAGAGCATTGCAGTTCTCTAGCATTCAATTTCTCTGGCTCTAGAAATTCAAGTCCACTTTAAGAGGTTTCATGTTATCTTACTGTTTTGTCTGTATAAGGCTTCATTTGCCTTTCAAAATGGAAGATGGCATGTCCTTGCATCTCTTTCTTATATTCCAGCTCCTACATCTGATAGTTAACTTTCATTTTCCTCACTTCCCCTGAGGGAGACAAAATTGAGTCCCATCTCACTCATTCCAGGAAATTAAAAAATATAGAACTATCTAAAATTTGAGCAGAATGAGAAAGGAGGGGAAAGTATGCATTACTATGTTCTTGGCTTTGTCTTTCCTATTTCTGCTTCGTACCACCTTCTGTCAACTTTGTCCTGAGAATTCCTAAGTCTTAATTTCTTTGGTGACCAGAATACAGGGATCCTGTCACTTTACCATATTGATGTATATTTCCCTAATATTGATATATACCTCCTATGCAAATATGGTGTCTAAAAGAAATACTATTGACTCCTCTTGTTAAAAAAAATATCTCTCATGCGCGGGTTTAGCTGAAATGAGGTGAAGATGGTGGAGTGAAGGTCTCTCCGGCTATGTGGCCTCATTGCTGGGGGCAGATAGGCCCCTGGGAGGGCACTTACCTCTGCTGGGTCGTGTGAGGTGAGCCAAGAAGACTGATGACGGGAGGATCCTTATCATACAAGAAGATTTTCTTGACCTTTAAGTGCTCAAAACAATTCTAAACTCAGGATTTGGTAACCCCAGATTACCTGTATTCTACTTTTGTCTCTATGAATTTGCTTATTCAAGATTATATCTCATGCATTGTCTTCTAGACCAGAGGTTCTGTTACTTACCCTCTTTCTATGGACAGAGGATATGGATATCTTTCTACACATCACCTCCATGGTTTGGAATGAAAAAGATGGCTTTGTTTTGTTCCATCTCTCAGCTTCAAAACAGAGGAGGCCCTTAGGATGCAGTTATCTTGTGACTTCTCCAGGAAAAAAACCCTCAGCTGACATGGGATTTCAGCTGTGACTTACTTAGTTATAAAGAAATTATTTTCTAAGCTGAAGGCATATATGTTTAGTTTTAAACAGGTGCTTAGGTAATGATATTTGTGAATTCTTTCACTTTGTTTCAAACAAGAAGAGTGTATAAACAGCAAGTATGGATGATTTCAGGGGTTCTTAAAAATGTCTTCCAGCTTCAGCCACTATCTGAGAAGCACAGTTAAGACTGTAGCAGTAACTTCCAAATAGTTGTGATTTGAAATGAAAGACATGTTAAAATGTTACATATATCATGAAATTCTGGGTTATCCTGACAGGTTTACTGGAGGCAAACAAAGGTCCATTTTTGTAATTAAACCTTTGATATTATAAAGAAATATGAAGATATATATATATATATATATATATATATATATATATATATATATATAAAATATATCATGGGCCAGCAAGATAGTTTAGTGGACTAAAGTGCCTGCTTAGGCAAGATTAGGCAAACTCAGGGACTGCAGTTCCATTCCACACAAGGGCCACAGTTCCATGCCTGGCACCACTTGCCTCACCAACCTCACCCTTAGGGTGGGCTGAGCCGGCCAGAGTCCAGGAGTAGCAGTGTACCCCTGTAATCCCAGTGCTAGGGAGGCTGAAAGCAGGAGGAACATCACAAATCTGAGCTGTCTACACAGCAACAGACAAATACATTAATTTTTTTTATATATATCTTGGAGAAAACAGAAGCAAAGTAAACAGGAGGAAAGCTAAGAATGATTATTGTTGCCATTGCAATTCAAAAAGCAATAGCTGCGTGTTTGTGTTTCTCCTTGCTCTAAGTACAACAGCTTTTAAGCACTTTTTCCAAGGCTCAGCTCACTCCTGACTTTATCCTCCTTTATTCTGTTCTTGAAGTTTCCTGATAGTCTTTTGTGTTCAACATTATCTATAATCCCCTCCCTCTCCCTTTTGTTCAAGTCCCTTTCAAAGGCTGGGCTCTGCAGAGAGCTCCCTGTACAGCCACCTCTTTCTTTATCTATCTTCCACTTTATCACTGGAATTATTTCCTATTATATTATAACCAGGATGCTTATTGTTTAAATCTCCCACCTCTCCCAAGTCAAATTCTTTTCTAAAGTCTCACTTCACAAAGTCACACCTGCGGTAAATAATCTTTTGAAGTGAAGAGTTAATTTGTGATGCAAATAATTACTTCTTTATCTCATTTTCAAGTTAGAATTTTCCCATATCAACTTTTCATAAAGATAAATTGGGGGCAAATGATTTCACACCTTTTCCCTCTCTGTCACATACTCTCCTTCCCCCTCCCAATGGCCTGGTCTTCACCTCACTGTCTCCTGCCTCCTTCTAGGATTAGTGACATTCCCCTGGGTTCCTCTCACAGACTCCGCTTTTATTGAACTAGAATACTGACTGTTCATCTATTGGAGGGAGCTTTTGCTGTACCAAGCCAAACTACCTACCAGCTGCCTCCAAAGACTTCCTTGAAGGAAGCCTAGTGACAAAAGCCCTTCTACAGGGAACTGGCAGTTTCTAGGACCTCTGCTGGCTGGGATTTCCACTTCCCAACTGCACTGCTTCTATCAACATTGATTAAAGTTCCTCTTCTTCAGGCCACAAACTCTAAGGAGTAAATCTCGCTCTGGTATCAACTTCCTCAGGAGTAAAGTGAGGACAACACTCTCTGTCCTGTTTATATAGATGAAATGTATAAGAAAATATAAATAGCAAGATTCACATAAAAATGTAAGTACACTATGTGCTCAATTATAGACATGTTACCGAAAATATTTAAGTGTTGTAGGCAGCTGAATTAGATAGAAATATTATAGGCAATCAGACAGGGCCAGGCCCTCAAGGACAACATGGAAGACAAGGTGACTTTCCAACTAGAGACAGACACTCCTCCGCCGTGGGCCAGATCTCAAGACAAGAGTAAACAGAAGCAACTACATACTTCCTTAAGGGTGGGCATCAGGGATTGATATGCTAAATAAGTATGGATCACCTTAAAAGATCCTGAAAAGAGTCACAAGCCCAAGCTCAATAGGTGGTGTTCTTGCCCACTTGCTATGTGACTTGCCTTCCCATTGGATCCTGATGTTAATCAATTTTACCTGAGCAATGGTGCTTATAATCTCATTGGTTGACCACAGTTTTATCCCACTTCATACCTGCCTACCTGAGTTCCCATGTCTTTTCTATAAAAGTCCCTGGAAGAGACAGCTTCAAGGTGACACCCAGTTGGGACCCCCCTCCTGTCCCTCTCTCAGACAGGAGCTTTCTTTCTCTCAATAAACATGTTCTACTCATTACCTCTGTTTGTTCCTAAAATTCATTCTTGGTTTTAGAGAACATGAACTCGTCCTAGGTACTTTTCAGGTTGGGGATCAGTTTTCCCTATATCATTTGGAGGTTCCCTATTGGAAGTCATCCACCCCATTTCAGTTTTTTCTTCCTGCATCACAAGGACAGGACATTTGAGTATGAACAGGGCAGAAAGGAATTGTTATTATGGGAAGATCTTGAACCAGTAACACTGCTTTTTTACTGGGCTAAGGAAGGAGAGGATTTCATGAGATGACTGTCCTCCTAACTGATTTACTTCAATTTTGATAATATTGTACAGACAAAACTGTCGAGAAAACCAAGAGGGAGAAGAGTATAAGTGCAGGGCTTGCTTGAGATTTACAAAGGGAAGCAGGGGAAGAGAGCTTCCACGATATTAGTAAAGTTGCTGTACATAGAGTAGAAATAGGAAGCAGGAACATGCTCTCTCAAATTACAATACATTATATTACACCATAGAAAAAAGAGAGAGTAGTTGTGGGATATCACCTGGTGACAAAGACAGAATACAGTAACCGAAATGTAGGAAGAGGAGTAGATTCTCTCAATTGAGAAGAAAACAAAAGAATACCTGGTTACTCCATTCCACCCATATTCACACTCCACTCACCACCTTCCAACTGTTATAATGTTTCACCCTAAAGAAATGTAGGTGACATTTCAAAGGTTTTGATTATTTGTTTAATAATATTGATTGGGCCAGCCAAATAACTCAGCGAATTAAAGTGCCTTCAAACAGGCACAGGGGCCAGGGGCAAGGAGTGTTGTTCCATCTCCAGGCCTGCCATGCCAGCCCTGCCCCCAGGGCACTCTAATGTGTGCCTGTAAACCCAGCTCTTGGGAAGCTGTAAAGAGGCAGATCACTATGAGTCTGAGCTAGTAGTAAGACCCTGAACAACCTGTAGACCCTTCCCTAAAATACTACTACTACTACTACTACTACTACTACTACTACTAATAATAATAATAATAATAATAATATCAATTGATGAGAAATACCAGGGGAATAAAAATCAGAATGTAAGTTTTATTCTTGACAGAATAAAATAAATACAGAGAAAACAAAAACAGTAGTTGGCCCAGGCAGGGTGGTACACACCCATAAGCCCAGCCCTAATGCAGGAGAACTGTTACAAGTTCAAGGTCAGCCTGGGTTATATGAGTTCAAGAATAGATTGAATTATACAATAGGATCTTGCCTCAAAAAGAGAAGAAAAGAAAAGAAAGAAAAGGAAGGGAAAGAAAGAAAGAAAGAAAAAGAAAGAAAGAAAAACCAATACTTGATTTTTTTTGTTGCACTGCCTCCTGACTTCACAGCTGTAACCTCATATTAATTCCCAAATAGGAGATAAAGAACTAAGAGACCAGTTTGGACTTTCAATTGGCAGAAACACTAAATGTTTCAAGTCTGTGGTTTCCTGAGCTAAAGATGTCACCTTCATTATTTCATTTTGGAAAATACAAAATATATCAAACACTAAGAATATTTTAAAGAATAATATCACTGCCCAATGGCTTTAGTAAACATTGGTATTTTTATATATATATTTCAGATAATTTACAAGAAAGGATGCATGATAAAAACAGTTAAAGTAATCTCCTTTATATCATTTTCCTCCTTCCCTGGCCAGAAGGAATCACTATCTTGCATTAAATCTTTACCACTCTCACAATATTTTATGTTTTGTTGCATATTCATGTATCCATATAGCATTAGATTTTGTTTCCAAAATGTATATGAAGCACCATTTTCTGAGACAGCCATTTTCCTCAGAAATTGATATATGCGTGTTTTGTTCACTCATTTTAAAGGCTATCTAACCAATCTAGCTCTGCGTTCCATGCATTGTAGTTAAGGCTTTTTTTTTTCTTTTTTTCTTTTTTTTTCTTGCTGGGTGGTCAAGGGCAAGTCGAAGCAAGACCTGTATAACTAAACATTCTTTTTTTTTTTTTTTTTT